>PVKU01009956.1:0-56853 GCA_004027475.1 Anoura caudifer | reverse complement strand
TTTTTTCACAAAGGACTGAATGTATCTGTAGTCTTTCCTCAACAGACTCAGGAAAAACATCTTCATACGGAGTGTACTCTTTTTACAATTTTATTGTTCAAACAAAACAAAGCAAAGCAAAGCAAAACAAAACAAAACATATCGTACCCTTTGGTATGTGGACTTGGTGGAGGAATATACCGATAGCCCCTTGAATAGCTGTGGTGGAAGAGAGGGGCACACCAGGTTACATAAGAAGAGCAAACCCACTGCCTTCTGCTTGATTGTGGTGCGATTTGACCATAAGGTGGCAGATGCTTCCAAACAGTAGATCTGAGTTGAACAGGAGGCATCGGTAACGTTTGTGCAAACATCAGAATTATGTGCAAATATTAAGCTCCCTCATTCTTTTGCCTCTTATTCTAAGGGCACTCTAGCCATTTGCAGAATGAATCCTCTGAAGACAAATGCCCCCATGGAGAAAATGTTTCTGGGAGCCTCACCTTTTCCCCTTCTGCACAATGTTTTGCTTTCATCATAAAGGAATAAGTGGGAGGGAAATAGATGTTAGAGCTTCCTGGAGACAGGAACATTCAATTGTTCTGTGATGATTCTTGACAAACCTATGAGCCAGGGCAACAGGGAAATATTAATATCTGTTTCCATTTTTGGATTTTTCTCTTAGGGTGTAATAGGCAATAAAGTAATATGCAGCAGCTTGCATGGGCTCTGGTAGAGACGTGCTATTCTAAACACCTTCATGGGTTTGTCGTCTCTGTTAGAGCTGGGAAGCGTGGGAAGTTTAGAGACAGAAGGAAAGGTGTGTCATTGGTGCTTATTCTATGTATCTTTATGTAACAGCAGGCTCTTGAAAAAGAGGGAAATCTTATATAAAGGATGTAAGGAACACTGATTAAGAGAGGGTACAGCCAAATCCTCCATGTGCACACAAGTTGTGGTAGGAACAATAGCTAACATTGCTGTGATGTGAACACAGGAACTTGTTTCTAGAAAGCTCCTTTCTATATCTGATAATCTCATCAAGAGTCACATTCTCTAAACAAGTGAAGTTTTTGCTATAAAATGGTTAAAAAAACCCTCACAAGACAGCCATATCAGAGCAGAAAATCTTCCCATACTGTGAAAAAAAATCAATAAAGCAAGCCCTTTGAATTTAGGGCTTAAGCTTGAAAATTCTGGCGAAGCACAGTGCTATGAGTGTCTGAAAGCTTCTCTGCCATCAGCTTTAGAGATTACTTGTTCCCCATAGAACTCTGCCTCTGATGAATCATTTAATGTCTGGAGTCTTGTGTAAGGAAAGCAGAGTGTGTGCCATTCCTTGCCCCTGGATCAACCTACAGATGCCAGAAGCTCACAGCTTACCCAGTGCTGAGCAGCTCAGGGACGGCCCTGAAGGCTGCAGGGGTGTCCCTCTGGGCCCTGGGCTCAGTGAAGACTTTGGTACAGCACTGGTCAGTCTAGAGCTCCTGCATCCAGAGCTCACTGCAGCGGCGACCACAGCAGGCGGGCGGACACACCCTGGGAAAGGGCCAGCACTCGGCTCCCTCCAGCCAGGCTCCACATCCAGCTGCACCTGGAGGAGTCTGGCGTCAGACCCAGGGCAGGTGTTCAGCAGGGGTCCGGGAGGGCCTCAGCCTCCAGGGTTCCCACCTGTGTAGGGCCCAGAGGTGGTGTTTCCAGGTTACATTTCCTTGACTGATCTATCTAGTAAAGACCCAGGTTTGTTTTACAGGGAAAAATACTCCCCCTAGTTCCACCTGTGTCTTCAATCTCACTTTAACCTCTGCTAGAGCCCTTGAAAAGAGCTGTGTGTCCTGGGCACTAGTACAGGTCCCAGCACAGTGATTGCTGAGAGGTTAGTAAGACTCCGGCTTTGTTTGATAAGCTGCCTCCCGAGAGAGGAGAGCCTGGGCCCTCGGGCTGCCTCTCATCTGAGCACCCTGCACTTTCGATTCACCCGCTGCCTTGCTTAGTCAGAAACACCTGACTAACCTGTTCACGGCAAAGTGGTAGGGATTTAGGGTGCTGTTCTTGACAAGACTTTTCTATTTTAAAAAACAAAGGACTGGAAACAATTTTCTATCCTGGAGAAGGGGATTGTTAAAAAAAGTATGTCCTATGTGTATGATGGAATCCACGTAAGCATTGAAACAGAGGATCCCACATCAGATGCGCATTCACTGATGTGGAATCACCTTCGAGAAATATTCACTGTGACAGGAGCCATGGTGAATCAGCACCAAAAGGACAGAATGACCCCTCTTGGGCCCTCTTTACCAGCACTAGCTATCTTTCTCTCCCCTTGAGTCTGTCAGGCATGATTAACCATTGTTTCTCTGAGCCTCTAATCTCAGGACTGGAGAGACTACTGGAAAGCATCCCTTGGGCAGGTGCCTTAAACCTCATACAAACAAGATGTTTCAGACTGGACCACCCGGATCCTGAACCCAATGTTAACAGTGAAATAAGCTGAAGCCTGCACAATCGGCCTGAAACCTCCTGATTTACAACTAATTGCCTTGACTACCAATAAAAACTCACAGCCCCTACCCCTCAGGGCTGGTGCATTTCTCCTCATCTAGCCCTTTCCCTCTCTTGGGAAAGCAAAAGTAAAACTTTGCTTTCTGCGTGTTCTTCTCTTTGTGAATTCTTTCACAGGCTGCATTGTCAGCCACCCTAACCAGCACTACAATCTGTTATAAATACCTTATGAGCATATATGCTCTGTAGACACAGAATAGGCAGCAAGGAGGGTGTTGCACATTCCAGGCAGAGGGAGGAGCATCTTTAGGGAGAGAATTGTGATGAAGGCCTGGCACATGGGGAAGAGGAGGAAGCAGGGTGCAGGAGGAGATTAGGGCACCGACAGTGAAGGGGGCACATGGGGTGTCACTGTGAGTGTTTGCAGGAACTGGGTGAGAGCCTGACTGATGGAGAAGCTGCCTGCTGCTCCCACCGAGAGGGGCAGTAGGCTCAGCTTCTGGAGGAGGGGCTTGCATGTCAGACGAAAGGTGACTCAGGTTCCAGGCAGCTCAGGCAAAGGTCGAGCGAGCGAGCATTTGCTTAAAGCGGAAATACAAATAAGAGGGTCAGCCAACCACTGTGAGCTCTAACGCTGCCCAGGCCCTGAAGGAGAGAGGCACAGAGTGGGACATTGCTCCTGCCCTCCACGCCTGGCAGGTCCACAGTGTAGCAAATGCTTAAGTAGCACCAACTGTACAGCAGGACCTGCCTTAATAATAATATTAATTCATTATATAAAAACTCCTTAAATCCTCACAATAACCTCATAAGATAGGTATAAGAAATATTTTGCAGATGAGATAAATGAAACACAGAGAGGCCAAGTAATTTTTTCAAGGTCACACAGCTAGTAAGTGCCAGACCAGGATTAAAATGTGGGTAGCTTGGCACCAGACCAGAGGCCAGAGTCTACTTCACTACTTCGCAATTCTGTCTCCAAACTGATCACTAGACTTTGAGGCGGAAGGGAGCCAGTGCCAGGGGCAAATTAAGTACTATGAGATGCAAAGGAGAGGAGAGATTGTATCCAATGAAAGGAGGTGAGAAGAAGGAGAAGGAGAAGAAGTATTTGAGATGGTCCCTGAAGGACGGAAAGTCTTCCCTCAGGCAGGTTGGAGGGAGGATATTCCAGACAAAGAAAATATGAAACAAACTTTCATCACTCTCCTCAGATGTTACTATGCACATTTTACGTGTTTGTTATAAGTGTACTGATTTTTTTCTATTCCAAGTTTACCACATTCACTCTCTCATTCATTTGTTGGTACAATATTTTCAAGCACTTAGCATGTGCCAGGCACTCTGCTGGGCTGGACATCAGCCGCACGGGCCTAGCCTTCACTGTTTCTCCCGGTAAACAAACATAAATACTTCAGCGCCCCTCCCAACGTGATGAGCATTAACGGAGCTTTCCTGAGCCCTCAGATTTAGCAGGGAGGACTTCAAGGTAAGTGAGTGCGTGACTCTGCCTTCACTTACTGGCAAGCACAACGCCTCTGTATGCCTCAGTTGCCTCTTCTATAAAATGGGGTAAGAAAAAAAAGGCGTATGTTTGAAGCGCTGTTTGGAGAGCCAAGTGAGACCATACAGGGAAGAGCTTTGCAGGGCGCTTGGCATACGGCAGCCCTCAGAGTGTGTGATCTGATAGACAGGCAAGAGTAGGGGGCGTTTATCAAAGGGAGAGGTGGTGGGGAACTGAGTTCAGTCTTCTCCTTACCCACGTATCTTGCTTCTCATGCACCCCTGCACTCCAGTAAGGAGGAGGGCTGAGACGGCGCAGGTGCACTGGGCTTCCGAGCACCTGCCAAATTATCTGCTCCCAGCTCCCTCGCGAGCAAAAATGGAATAATGATGCCGTTGTGGCAGAATTATTGAGAATTCAATGAAGTAACATGGTTAGAGGTTTTAGCACTGGGCCAGGCACCCGTAAAGAATTCAGTGCAGACCAGTCCTCTTCCTTCCTTGCCCTCGGTCAGGGGCATGAAGAGGC
The DNA here is from genome assembly GCA_004027475.1 of Anoura caudifer. NCBI lineage: Eukaryota > Metazoa > Chordata > Mammalia > Chiroptera > Phyllostomidae > Anoura > Anoura caudifer. The sequence goes on along the minus strand of PVKU01009956.1, from coordinate 52,340 downwards.
TGGAAGCAGTCACTGGCTCAGTCTTCTTTAGTGATCGCAGCAGTCTAGACATGAGACTTGTGAGTCCTAAAATAGGATAGTGCATATGTTCAACGTTAGTCCGCTTCTTTTTTGAGAGAGAGAGAGGAAGAGGAAAGGAGAGAGGAGGGTAAAGACAGAAACATCCATGTGAGAAACGTCAATTGGTTGCGCTGACTGGGGATTATACGCACCTGACCAGGGACTGAACCCGGAGCCTAGGTATGTGCCCTGACCAGGAATGGAACTCATAACCCTTTGGTTAAGGGAGGATGCTCCAACCAACTGAGCCACACCGGTCAGGACAAAGTTAGTCCACTTTCTGACCACCTGCTGTGTCCCCAGAACGGCATTTAGGTGCTTTGACAAAGCAATCTTTTTACTTTGACAGCCTGCAAGGGAGACCCTTTACCCCTCTGTTATAGATGAAGAAACCTGAGTTCGGAGAGGTCATGCATAGCTTACAAATGGCAGACGGGAGATTGGATGTTGGGTCTTCTAAATTCTGACAGAATTTGGAGACAGTATTTTCTATGTCATACAAGAGTTGACTTTTCTACTAGAAGATCTGCTGCGGGTAAGGGAAGGGCTAAAAAAAAAAAAGGATAAAATTATTTTGAGAATCAGAAGAGGGTATCAGGAACTCCACATCCATACTAAGCTGGGAGAGGCCAATGTCTCCACTGTAGAATCTGAGAAAGAGGGTAGGTTCAAAAGGTATTTTAAATGAAATACAAACAACTTGGAAGCTGGGCGGGAAAAGGTCTTTTGGCATGGCGCACCTGAGAAAACATGACCCGAAAGCAACCATTTCGGAAAGAATTAGAGACTCTGTTGGAGGAACTCATGGGATTGGATGTTAAAAGAAAAATAAGGGACAGAGAAAGAATAAATCTAAAATGTATTTGAATAATAGTATCATAAGAATGGGAGTTGAAACATTTTAAAGAAATTTGAAGAGCCACAGGAGAAAATGAGATATTATTATAGGAAGCTGTGGAGAAAAAAAATGATACAAAACTTAAGGATATTATGACTGTATATTGACTAGTTTCCCCCCCAGAAACCATGTGCACATAAATACTTATTTACCACTTCAAGCCTCCAGTTGTGGACCTTTAACAGAGTTTCAATGACCTTCTATGATATGGAATATGAATACCCTGAAATCTTGTTTCTTCTGAATTTAGATGTACTCCCGCTAATTCTTATTTCAGGCTCCAAGCACTCAGAGGAGAAAGATCGATGCTGACAGACCAATTGAAATGTTGTCCTGTCTCTTCAGCGATAAAGGATTTTGTGTCAGATGAAGGTGATGGATGTGGGCAGCTGGAGCTGGGAGCCGAGGGACTGGTGTTCAGGCTCTGTCAGGTCAATAAAAGACAGAATTGCCTGGCATTTTTGGGTCACGTAAAGATCCTCTACTTTATCCCCGAAATTTAATTGATTGAACAAATAAATATTTATTGACTCTCTTGTCAGTATGTTAGGTTTATATGGAATGCATGAGGTTTGCATCAATCTTCCAAGATTGGCAATTAGTGAGAAAGCCCCTAAGGGCAAGTAAATCTCAGGGGACAGGGATGGGGCTCGGGGGTCTGGGTCCCACCTGCCCTCGGCAAAGAGTTCCTTGAATTTGCAATCTTGAAGGATCAGGATTTGATTTTCATTAAGGAAGCTGGAAATTACAAGGGTGCCTACACAATACCAGCTAATATGATCATTGTGTTTGAAGAAATCAACATTGTACCTGACACTGTACTTATCCCCCCACTGCCTAACAGATGAGTGTTCCGGTGTCTGCCACCTCTGGACTCCTCAACTGTAGTGACATGTTCCCAGGCCCTTCTGTGGTGTGTGCTCCCTGCCTCTGCCTGAGAGGTACCAGTTCCACCAGCCCAGCTTGGGAAGCAAGATTCAGAAGCCCAGCTCTGCAACTCCTGTCTCTCTGCAGCCAAGATTCACTGCCATTCCTGGCCTTCTAAACTTGGATGACTTGAAACTGAATAAGCAAATTAGAATAGACAGAAAGCTGAGGGAACCTTTATCCTGTGCTATCTATTCTTTCTGAAGTGTAATAGGAGGCAAGTGAAGTTCATCTGGAATTTAGGTGGCAGGGGAGAATGGGAGACAGCTTGACCTGAGAGACCTGTCCATTCAGCAGATTGTACTCAGTGGGTGTCTATCAGACACAGAGCACGAGCCAGGTGTTTGTCGTGTAACACCTGCTTTGATTGGGTCCTTATGGTATCCCTAAGACTCAGAGGTGTCAAACTCATTTTCACTGGGGGTCTCATCAGCCTTGCAGTTGCCTTCAAAGGGCCAAATGTAATTTAGGATTATATAAATGTAACTACTCCTTAATAGTTAAGTGAGAGCTCGGTGCTGCCGGTCACCTAAGGTGCCAGGGCGGATAAAACAAGGAGGAGGGCTGGATTCAGCCTGAAGGCCTTGTGTTTGCCACCTGTGCCTTAGGTGATGAACTAAAAAGAGACCATACCCTGCTCAGTCTTGTCTGCATTCCAATGCCTGCCACTCAGAAAGGGTCTCAATCAATATTTGTTGAATGAAAAGGGAGTAGTAAATGCTGGAGATTGGTCTTCATCCCAGTATTTACAGATAATAGAACTGAATTTCAGAGAATTTTAAGCAACTTACTGATAATAGCTTGCTAGCAGTGGCAGATCTAGGATTCAAGTCAGTTACCTGATTCCCAGGTTAGTGCGGTTGCGTGGCACCATGATACGTTTTTACAGCCCTTACCAGTGAAACATCTGAGGCATGTTTCCCATTGAATTAGCTACGAAGAGTTGGGCTAACCCTTCAGAGCACCAGAGCAGCAGTAGTTCAGAGGAAAGTTGCAAGAGGAATGCAGCAATTATTAAGTAGGACCCCAGAAACCTAGATGAATTTAGAAAAAAAAATAATCACCATTTACTAAGAGCCAACTATGTTCCAGATATTTTGAGGACTGTCTTACAACATAATCCTAACACCTACCCCATGAGATATGAATTATCATTCCCACTTTGCAATGGAGAAAACAAAGGCAACTTGAAGTTAAATAACTTGTCTGAGTTTGCCATGCTGGCAAATGACAGAATTGGGATTTGAACTCTGGCCTGTCTGGATCTAAGAATCATGACGTTTCTAACCTAGCAAAACATCATGTCTAAGCTTGGCCCATTCAGCGCAATCCAACAAATCATTACTAAGCACTCAGTGACACTGGATTACACGGTAGAAAATATGAAGATGAACCTGTCTTTGGGGAGGTTGCGATATGGAGGTTGTGATATGACAGGGGCCGGCATATAATAAGTGTCTAATAAATATTTGTTGGAATAAAGATGAAATGATACAGCTGACTATAGTAAAAGAAATCCTATTAGAGAATTGTAGACTGAAATTTATGAGAAGAGATACACTGTCACTCTAAGCCAATGCATTTAAAATGGATATTAAAGACCATTTAGTGCCCAAGGTCACATAGCTAACAACCAAGAATGGGCTAAAGTTTTCTGACAAATTCAATGCTCTTTGATTGTGTTTTTCCTTTTACTACCTTTTACAAAGCCAAAATCTTATTTCTGTCTGCTCTCTGCATATAATCATGAAGAAGGTATTGTAATGTCCTTCCTCAGAGAGAAGCTTTTCATCTTCACAGACTGTGGGGGGCGTCTACGCAGTAGCTGCCAGGAATTGACTATCTGTCAATTATAAAAAGAAGATTCTTTTGGAAGAAATGATCACTTTAGAGGATTGAACTTCTAATACATAAAGCTCATTGATTTGCTATTAAAATTCTCTGGATACCTCCGAACACATGTGGTACACACACACACGCACATACACACACATACACACACTACATAACAGTGCCTCTATACTGAGCTTAGCAGTACTGATCATTAGAAATATTGGAGATACAGGATTAGTGCATCAGTGAGAATGTTCAGGCAAACAGCTGGCTCATTCAAGGAATCATGATAAGCCTATGGTCTTCCCTTTCCTCCATCTCCTATTTCTCCTCCTGCTTTATTACCCTGTCCACATCAGTCACTTCCCATCCACCCTGATTCAGACTCTGTGTTTGGAGGTGACAAGGAGCAGCATTTCACAACATCACAACTCCACGACTTTTTGTTTCCACAACTTGACAGCACTGAGACACCAGCATGACAGTCTTGTTTTTCACTAAGAATCCACACCGAATCTTTTCTTCAGGGAAACTACAGGTGTTTTTAGTGACTTCCTCCCTTTTGATCATATGATCCATAAAACAGGTTCTTATGGTGGAGAGCCGCAGGACCAAGTACGGTCAAACCATTTATTAAAATGCTGGACCTTCTGGATGAGACAGCTGTGATGACCCAAGCAAAAGAGCCACAGAAAAACCAAAACCAAAGCAAACCAAAATGAAACAAAACAAAAGAACCCTGCCAGACACAAGGCTATCAAATAATCACATTTTTATCCCAATTCTCTAGCAGTTAGCACTTTTCAAAAAAACTAGTTGCTAGATTATACATATATGCCACTCAGCACATATTCACTGATAGATTGTTTTGTGGCTTTGTTCTTAAGGAGCTTATAGCCCAGTGAAGAGAAGACCTATAAACAACTAATTTCAGCACCATGGGTTAGGTTCTTGGATACCAACCTACACAACATGTTAATCCACTTAGCTGGCAGTTAGGGGTCTGCAGAGCTGTGATTCCTCCATGGAAAATGGCTCCTTCCAGCAAATGCACAGAGGACACTTCTGTTTGTCAAGTATGGGAAAGAGGGTTGTCCCTTCTGTCCTTTAGGAGGGAGCAGGTTTTGCCCCATTCATTGTACCACAGGCAGAAGACACTGGCCCTGGTTCTGCTGTGTGACATTCTATGACCTGGATTCCCCATTCATAAAGCAAGACTGAAGTCTTTGTCTTATCTGTCTCCATAAGAATAAAATGAGATACTCTCATGGCATTCAGGAAAGAGGTGACAGAAATTGCCTCTGTCAGGTGGCCCTTCCTCTTAGCTTCTTACATGATCATGTTCACAGCATTCCACACAGGTAACTTTAGTTTATGGGAATCCCCCTAGGAAAGAAGACTCTGCCACCCCTCACAGAGGGTGGGAGGCAGCCGTGTGGAGGGGTGGTGTCCATCAGTCCTGCAGTCAGAGATCCAGCCAGTTTCCAGCTATATCCCCTGGGCAAACATTTTACTCTCCCTGGTCTAGTTTTCATTTCTTAAAATGAAGGATCTAGAATGAGTGATCAGAAAGTTTCTTCCAACCCTTGACATCTATTGAATTTAAGATGTCATAGATCTGAAGGGAGAGAAATGATAAGTCCTGGACTTCTCTAGGGAAGTGACACAAGGAGAAATCCAAGTCATTTTGAAGAGAGGACTTAATGGGGAGTCAAGAAACATGAGTCCTCAAAGGAGCTGAAAACCTATCTCCCCCCAAAACTTGCACACAGATGTTTATAGCAGCTTCATTCTGGCCCAAACTTGGAAGCAACCAAGGTGTCCTTCAGCAGGTGAATGGACAAATAAATGCACATCCAGACAGTGGAATCTTATTCAGTGCTAAACACAAATGATCTATCGAGTCATGAAAAAACATGGAGGAAACAATGCATATTGTTGAGTGAAAGAGGCCAATCTGAAAAGGCTACGTATTGTATGATTCCAACTTTGCGGCTTTTATGTTACATTTTGGAAAAGACAAAATGATGGACACAGCAGAAAGACCAGCGGTTGCCAGGAGTAGGGGGAGGAAAGGATGATCAGGAAGAGCAGAGGATATTTGGGGCAGTGAAAACATTCTGTGCGATACCACAATGGTACGTGCCATTATACATTTGTCCAAACCCATAGAATGTACACACCAAGGGTGACCCTTAATATAAAGTATGGATTTTGGGTGATAATGATGTGACTATGTATTTCATCAGTTGTAACAAACGTACCTACCACTCTGGTGAGGGAAGCTATGCATGTGTGGGGGCAGGTATGGGAAATCTCCAGACTTCTCAATTTTGCTGCAAGCTCACAGCTGCTCTAAAAAAATAAAACCTTTTTAAAAAATATCAGTTCTAGTCCTTGATTCTGCCACATGTCTTCAATTCATTGGTTGATCTAAAGCCCAGCCAACTTGGACTCCAAGCTGCTGGCCCTTTACCTCTTCCCCTGGCCCATGTCCTACCCCTACCTTCCTCTCTTTCGCTTATTAAGATTCTCTACTCCAAAAAATTACTATATTGCCAGGGTATTCCTCCTAAGCCCTTTATAATCAAGGCTTCTAGACAATGTAGAGTTACCTCATTATCTGAAAAATGCTAGGAATTTCTGCCCCTGCCTCCAATGGATATTCTGTCACGAACATATTTTTCATGGGTCTGAGTGTTCCACCAACTTCCACCTGCTGCCTGGAAGCGGGCATTCAAGGCACAACCCGTAAGCAGCAAAATGATATGAGTTGAGTTCCCAGCATCAGGCTCTGTGGAAGTCCCCAGATGTCCCCTGGAATGTCTTCCGAGCCACTAGTGAAGCAGGTGACTCACCAGGAGAGGGGAGTGGGTCCTGCCCACAGACCGAGTTTCCAGGAGAAGAGCTCTGCGTGTCAGCTGGGGAACGCTGCACTTCAGAATGCTGGGGCTGACTGGTTGGGGCAAGGTCATCAGTCTACTTCTGCCTGAGGATATTAATGGCCTGAGAATGGCCAACCCATCCCTTCAGATTCTTAATTACCTTCATTTACTATGGTCAGAAATAGAAAAGAAAAATAGTAGCTCCACAGTAAGAAAATTCATCTCTGGCCCAGGGGCATGGGCACAGAGGGTGACCTGTGTTTAAACTGAACTGGCCAGTGCAAGAGAAGCTGTCGTTCATCTCATTAGGGGCTCCAGTGGACCTTGTTCAGACTGAAAAGGTTTGTGACTGTATGGTGAAAAAAACAACTTGATGGGTTTTCCAGAAGGCTCCCTAACTACATGGCCTCTAAATGCTTTCAGGCCATAGATTGCCTCCCATGGGGAGCCATACAAATCCATCAGACTCTGTCTCCTTTCCTTTCTTCTCTACAAAGAAATAATCGAATAACCAATCTCCCGTCAGGCCCACATAACTGTTAATCAAATGTGGGGATGTGACCAGTTGGCTTAGATTAACATAATTAATCTTTAAATCATACATATTCAAAAGGCTCTCAGAAGCATCTGCCTATCTTTTCAAAAACTGTGAGATGATCAAATTAATACCAGCTCAGAAATTAGCCTGCAGCTGCCTATTTTAAAAGAAGGCCATCCTCTTTAAGGACGATCTATGTATAAGTCAGTAAATCCCATTGGATCTAAGGAATAAAACGCTGTTTGGTAGGATTAATTGCCAAAGATGGAGTATTTGCTGGGAAGTAGTGTCCCTTCCTGGGATGTGATGACTTCCAGACTCAGCTGCGTACAGAGGAAAACCAAATGAATTTGTCCCTGGTAAATGTTTCAAAGGGCTTTTTCTGCAGTATTACCAGAGATGATGCATAAACTACAGGCAGACACATTTGATCGTTCAGTTTCCCAAGAAATTCAGGAGAGTGTATACTAGGTATGTTTTTTGGGTGATTCATTGCTACTAAGTAGGTTTCCTTGATTCACTTGACTTCAGGCTGCGTAGACCCAGGCTTATTAACATCTGATACAGATGCCGGCTAGCAGTGTCTGTGTCATTATGAATGAAATAAAACATTCACATAGACTACCGAGTCTGGTGGAGGAAAAAGGACAGCATGGCTTTTCTCTCAAGGGGAGCAAAAGCCGTGGCCTCTGCCATGACCGGCCTCTGCCATGACTGGCCTCTGCCATGACTGGCCTTTATTTTATTTTCTGGTCACATTACAAAATGGTCCTCACTCACTATGCACAGGTTCGCTATCTTTTACAAACAACAAAGGAGCCAATGCCCCTAGTCACATCACAGAAGAAGGATATTAGCAAATGAAAAGGGGAAAAGTGGTTGAGCTGGTTACACTGATCCTTGCAAGGTTTAGCATGGATTTTAGGAAGTTACAGTAAGCACTTGCTATCCCTAGCCAGGGTGAGGGAGTTTTCAGCAAAAAGCAATATTCAGAGCAGCCTATGTATATTGCAAACTGATTTCCCACGAGAGAACCTATCTGTGGGCATGGGTCCTGTGCATCTCCGAGTAGGAGCTGGGCCCATGCCACGCAGAAGGGTCTGCCACAAACATCAAAGGCTCTTTTTGTCAATTCTGCTTTCTAGGTAATGAAAATAAAAGGGAGTTGATTGATCACTGAGCTTGGTCAGAATCCAAAGCAAAAGGCCAGATGGAGTCCAACTTGGTTCCTTTCATCTCCTCATACCCACATGTTTGAAGCAAAGGGCAAGCAGAGATGTGTCCCTGAATGATCACCCTTGCTTTCAATACTTCCTGTCTGCTAAGAACAAGACACTGGGCACAGATGGTGACCTGTGTTTACGTGATTAGCTAATAGCTCCCGTGATCCATCACCTCCTTCAAGCCAAAGTCAGTTCCTCTGAATAAATTGAAATTTCAAAGTGGCCACTGTGGTGTGGGAGACCCAGTCTGCGGGAGATCAGGCACCGCATGCTAATGACTTGCCTGCATGACACTGTAGCGAGCTGGACGTTGTCAGGGAGCGGCAAGGAGAGTGCTGTGTGCCGGTGGCCTTCGCTCAGTGTGCAATTCAGAGGAGCCCTGACTCACAGTGATCTCCTCTGAACCTAACAGCGGTTCATTTCCGTATTAAATGGCCCTTTCCTCAGGTTGTTATTTCCAGAGGATTCTTAAGTCTAGGAGAAGCAGCTAAATAAAGCCCAGTCCCAATCTTCATACACATAACGCCTGTGTGTTTTAAGTATGCCATATGTGGGCACTGAGTTCTAGCTTAATTTCCCCTGCCTGGACAATGTCACTTTTAAATGGACCAACCTTGAATATGTGGATCTAAAACTCGGAGAGCAGACAGGGATGGGAGAGATAGAGACAGAGACAGAGACAGAGATAGAGAGATAGAGAGATAGAGAGAGAGAGAGAGAGAGAAGGAGATGGAGAACCCATTTACATTGCAGAAAGGAGGGAACTGAGGCCGGATTGGTTAAATGACTGACCTACAGTTACACAGCAGATTCTAGTGTTCCAGCCTCTGAGCTCAGCATATGTCACTAGGTTTGTGTGGCTTTAAGACTGTTTTTTGTTTGTTTGTTTGTTTTGTATTAATTTCAGATATTTTTTATTCAAAGGTCTCAAAAGAAATGAAACAGAAAAAGCAAACAATCTCATCAAGTGTACGGTTCAAAAATGTCTTTTGGCATTTTAATGAGTCAACAACTCCTGGGGAAGAAAACTACAGAGTTACCTTGAAGCGGACAAATAAGTTACTCCTGGCCAGTTTGTGGCACTAGTAAAACAAGATTAAAAAATTAACTCTCTTGATCATATAGCTAGCTCTATGAAGATCATTTTTTTTCAATTTGTACAAAAGGTCTCTAGTCATAAATTATCTTTTTTATAATTTAATGGCTGTCTCCTGTGTGATCGGTAACTGATTTTTTTCTTTTCTGTACACAGTTTGTTTCCCAAATCTTACCCAGACGAGCATGGCACTTAGTTCAGACATTTCTAGCAGCAAACTTGCCCTCCCCTCTAACTGAACTATCAAATTTCTGTCTTAACTAATGCAAAAATGTCAAGTAGTGAGAGACCCAGGTTTATAAATGTACTAGGTACAAGGAGGGTGCTGCGTTCAGCCTGGACTTTCACAAAGCGGTGATGATATTCCAGGGAGCATAGAACCAATAATACTACAACTTTAGAAAAGTCTGGCTTCAGGACCTAAACCAGCAGGCAGGGTAATAGGTGTTCACACACACAGAGGAATGAAAGAATTTACTCCAAATGAGGTGTTGTCTCTAGGTGCAAGTGATTTTTAACTTTTCATGGTGCTCTTCTGTACCCAAGATTTTGATAATGAAGGTATCATTTTGAGAAACTCTAAAGAAAGCATAAAATCACATTAATCTCAGGCACCCTCCCCACCGGGGAGTCTGGCCTGGCCCCTCAGCTGAGTCTGCCCTGTGGCCGCCCTGGCTCCCTGTGTGCTGCACGTGCGCCTGCCAGCGGCTGAGGACCCCCCTTCTGATGCCTGTCTCACTGCGCTCTGGGCTCGCAGAGGGCGGGGCCGTATCTCCTTTTGTTCTCAGCATCCTCACCAGAGAATACATCCTCCTATGTGACAGGCAACTGAAGAGGCAGGTTTGTTGAATAAGTCAGTGAAAGAACTCAGGAGTAAACATCACTGACAAAACTGTGTGTCCGTCCTCACTTACCACTTCCTCTGCTGCTCCGGAGGCCCTTGCCCTCACTCTCAGGGCTCCTGTTCCAGCCAGAAGGCCTCTTTGCATCCACAATAACCTCTACATGGGATAAAGGCCAGACTTCTTGAAGCGAGTGCTCCAAGAAGGAGAACTTCTCTTTGAAAGTCATTATTACTCAGTCTGGCCTTCCTGGAAGGGACATAAGTTCCTGGACTCCTATTAGGCTAAGGTGGTGCCTCTGCATTGTCCTGCCTTTAACTGGAGATATTCCTCATGGCACCTGATCATCCCTGTGAGGACCCTACGTGAATCCAGCTTCAGAAAATTTTTGTTATTATAGGATCTTGTATGCAAATATGCCTGAACCAGTCATCCGGTACACCCTTCATTTTTCCTGAAACCAGCTGGACATTTTTAGTCCATGTGTTCTCTTACTCTCACTTGGCCTGCAGCTGACACACAGATGAGGGGACTGGGTCCTAGAGAAAGTGAGGATTTGCAGGGAAGGCAGAGCCTCTGTGAACAGCAGGAGGCTCCGTTCAGAGTGGAGCCCTCACAGCGCAGGCCTTGCTCAGAAGGTGCTCTGGGCGCTGCTTCATTTCTTACAGCGACAGAGGAGTTAAGCTGGCAGGTTATTAGGATGCCCTTCCCTGGGCTGCGGTCTGGTCACTTTGAAAGGAAATACCAGAGGTTGGTAGACCAATTTGTGGTTTTGAATTAAGTAATAGAGTAAAGAATATATATATATATATATACCTTTCTGCCTCACCCTTCTCTGCTGATGTCTTTTATTCTCTGCACAGCTTTGCAGAGAAAATTGCTGATTCATTCTATTCTCTGGATTCTCACTGTCTCCGGGTTCAGAGAGTATACACATAATTTACATGAAAACACCAAGACAAGATGCAGTTTTGAAGTTGTTGCTTTCCTGGCCTGAACTGCTTTTGTGACACTAAATTATACTAAAAAGGCCACTGATGACTGGTGGAAGCTTTTAGTAGTCAAAACTGGTCAATTTGCTGCAAAGTCCTAGCTTGAAGGTTAAATACTTCATAGTGTCTCTAGTTGGATGTGTGGAGCACAGGCATTTTCAAGGACAAGACTGGAATTTAAATAGAGATTTGGGACTGGTTTTGAATAAAAAGCCCAGGTCAGCCTAAGGGATCACACATTTAAATTGATGGCTTATCTTTCAGCTGTGAAAAGTACAAGTTTTCAACATCTAAGATTGAAGCACATTTTAGTCACTGACTAGAGGATTTCTTCTTAATGCAGTTCTCCTGTGACTTTGACGTCATCTGAGACTTAGGGCATTCTTACGGATCCCAGGAAGATGGTCTGGCATGTGTCTTAAGGACCCCAGGCCGCAAAGGCCAGATGAAAAACAGAAAGGGAGAAAATAGGAGAAGGCTTGAGGAAGGAAAAAGTGGGAAGAGAACGGAGACCCACCTTCCTGTTTCTACCATGTGTTGATCTGTTTGTCCCTCTTTCTCTCACTCCTCCCGTGTCGTTCTCTGTGCTGCCCTCCCCTTTCTCCCTGCGCATTCCGAGTTTTGCTTCTGGACCCTTTCTGACTCATTTGCTGCTCTCTATCATGAGACTGCTTTGCATTTCTAACACAGGGTTTACCCTCAATGTGTAGAAAAATAAAGAGGAAATGTCAAAGTATTATGGTTTTCATAAATCTGCTATTGTGAGAATCATTCAGTAGGAAAATAGAAGATGAGAAGCATCATACCCCCCTATAGCGCCCAGGTCAAAAGCTGTCAATCAAATGGTACCCTCTACTGACAATCCTCAGAATCTTTCCTAACCCTGCATGCTTAGCAGCCACAACATTTATCAGAGTGAGCACATGAGATGAAACTAATTTGTTAACCTTAATTTAACAATTTCAGTGAAACAGCATGGGAGAATTTCAAGTGTCAGCTTTTCCACTCCTGAGAGCTTTAATCAGAGTAGTGGTAACACGTAAAACAATAAGTTGCACTAGAGAAGCATGGACTTGTGTTGTGATTGGCTGATTGTCCTGATGGCTTGTTCTTTCTTCCGAACTTGTTGCACAGAGACAATGACAGTACCTATTTCCTGAAGTCCTTAAATTACTTTGTAAACTGCAAAGCAGTACTTGTTCAGTTTTGATCATTTGGGTCATTGGCTTCACTTTTACTCCAGCAGACACTGAATCCTGTGGGTCTAGCTTAGATTATTACACACCTATAGTCCCAGATGGCAATGTCACTTTACAGGGGCAACAGCCAGGTGTGTTCTACTCCCCACAAAGCCCTAAGTGAGGAGGCTCTGGATGCTTCTGCTCCTTGGTTCTTTGGACTTTGTGAGAGGACAAGCATTCTTCTTCCCCTCCCTGCCCCCATTTCATTCTTAATCTCTAACCCTTGGCCTCTGGCTCCTCTGTTACTTATTAAAACAGCTTTTTTGGAGGATACAGTGATGTTTTATAAATCACATGACCTATGCTTAGCTCCTATCAATCTGGACTGGGCTGAGTTTGACAGTATTGATTCACTCTCCCTCCCCACCTTTCTCCCACACCTCTAGCTGCTCCCAGTCTCCGTGAAACTCTATCCTTCTCTGGTTCTCATTACACTTCACACTTCTAACTCTCCTACTACTGTTCCAACTGCACCTCAGTTTCCTGGACTGACTCTTTGCTCTTCTTTCTTTGGCTTATGCCATTCTCATGACTTCAGTTGACATTGCTACTCCATTGAGCCTAAAATACTTAAGTTGTGTTTCATTATGTTTCAAATGAACTGTATTTTGCCATGTATAATGCACACCCACATTTTTGGCTCAAACTTTCAGGAAAAAATCTTTTGTTTTAATTTTTAAATTTATTTATTTATTTATTTATTTATTTATTTATTTATTTATTTATATTTAGATACTTGTTTCTCGAATTATAAAGGAATTTTAGCATTTATTTTTTAACATATTATAGTACAAAAATTTTAAGTACTGGTAATAATTTACTATATTTATGCATCATCAAAGGCCAAAAATGCTTCATCATTGTCAATATCAGAAATATCGCCTTCTTCAAGTTCTACATTGCATTATAAGCATAAATAAAAGAATTAAAAACATTTATATAGATATGGAATTAGTACTACCCATGTATTATGTGCATCTTTATTTTTTCCCTCAAAAATTTGGGCAAAAAGGTATGCATTATGCACAGTAAAATATGGTGTATCTGTAGTGTATCTCACAAAAAATTAATATATTAAATACCTACTTGCATTTCCGGCCAAGTTGGAGGTATAGGTGGACACACTGTGCCTCCTCTCACAACCAAAATTAAGGACAACAAAGATTTAGAAACAAGAAAACAACCATAACTCATAGAAAATTGAACTGTTCAGAAGTCCAACAACCATTCATCCAGATCAGTAAGAGGGGCGGAGTCGAGGCAGGAAAAAGTGGAGGTGTGGACCGGGCACGCAGGCAAGAGCGGCTGGCAGATCCCAGGTGCATAGGTGGCGGCTTGCAGGCCCCTGGCATGGGGTGGCAACTGTGCAGACCCAGCGAGGCTGCACAAGGCGGCTGGCTGACCGGGTGGTCCCACATTGGTGTGCAGATAATCCAGGCAAAGGGGAAGTGGTGGAAGGGACTGGGATCCGAGAGTGAGCAAAACAAGCACCATTGTTTCCTCTAGGACCCCGCCCCAACCTACAGCGTCACTACCCAGCGACTGGGCTGTCCCACCCTGGGGAACACCTAAGGCTCCACCCTTCACTATGTAACAGCCGCCACTAGACCAAAAGCAAACAAACAAACAAACAAAAAACAGAAACAAAAATGGCTCAAACTGGAGAACAAATCAAAACCCCAGAGCCAATTTATCTAAGCGACGAAGAGATTGCCAACCTATCAGATGCACAATTCAAAGCCCTGGTGATCAGGATGCTCACAGAATTGGTTCATTTTGCTCACAAATTACATGAAAAATGAAGGCTACAATAAGTGAAATGAAGAAAAACGCATGGGGAACCAACAGAGATGGGAGGAAAACTGGGACTCAAATCAATGGAGTGGACCAGAAGGAAGAAAGAAACAACCAAACAGAAAAGAATGAAGAAACAAGAATTCAAAAAAATGAGAGGCTTAGGAACCTCCAGGACATCTTTAAATGTTCCATCATCTGAATTATAGGGGTACCAGAAGGGGAAGGGGAAGAGGAAGAGCAACAAGTGGAAAACTTATTTGAACAAATAATAAAGGAGAACTTCCCCAATCTGGCAAAAGAAATAGTCTTCCAGGAAGTCCAGGAAGCTCAGAGAGTCCCAAAGAAGTTGGACCCAAGGAGGAACACACCAAGGCACATCATAATTATATTAGCCAAGATTCAAATGAAGGAGAGAATTCTAGAAGCAGCAAGGGATAAAGGCAGAGTCACCTACAAAGGAGTTCCCATCAGACTGTCAGCTGATTTCTCAAAAGAGACCTTCCAGGCAAGAAGGGGCTGGAAAGAGTCATTCCAAGTCATGAAAATCAAAGACCTCTATCCAAGATTGCTCTATGCAGCAAAGCTGTCATTGAGAATGGAAGGGAAGATAAAGTGCTTCTCAGATAAGGTCAAGTTAAAGGAGTTCATCATCACCAAGCCCTTATTATATGAAATGTTAAAGGGACTTATCTAAGAAAAAGAAGATAAAAAATATGAACAGTAAAAAGACAGCAAGCTCACAGGTATTAACAACCACACCTAAAACAAAAGCCAACTAAGCAAACCACTACAACAGGAGCAGAAACATAAAAATGGAGATCACATGGAGGGTTAGCAATAGGGGAGTGGGAGGAGGAGAGAGGGGGACAAGGTAGAGAGAACAAGTAGCATAGATGGTGGGTAGAAAATAGACAGGGGGAGGGCAAGAATAGTGTGGCAAATGTAGAAGCTAAAGAACTTATGACACATGGGCATGAACTAAAGGGGGGAATGTGGGTGGGAGGAGGTGTGCAGGGTGGAGGGGAATGAAGGGGGGAAAATGGGACAACTGTAATAACATAATCAATAAAATATAATTTAAAAAATACCTACTTGCAGAAGGTCCTAATTGAAATGCTTTTACTTCCAGGTCAGTTTTCTTACCTATTTATAAATGCATCTGTGTAAATATACTTGCATTTTCTGTTTTTCTAAGCATTTATTTTGTAGGGTTTTTTTCCACTGACCAATATGCCTTGGAGAACTTTCATGTAAGTACATGTAGGTATAGTCAGGGGGGAGGTTCAAAGCCTCTAACAGCCCACATGGCATGGTACAACCAGAACCAGCCTGGGTCCAGTGTGCAGCAGGGGGGAGCCAGAAGGATGTACGAGGTCTGTCCAGAAGATATCCAGCCATGTACAATGAAAACCAGAGACATTTATCGAAGAAGATACAAGATACAAGAAACATTGTACATAGGAAAATTATGCCTTTGTCCCCTTCAAAGTCATGACCTTCTTGAGGAAATCTGGTTCATTTGTAGTGTTTCGAATCAAGTCATTAGCAAGTGCAGCACAATGTTCCTTCTGCTCTGGTAGCAGAAGCTGCGGAATGCATTTTGCCATGACATGTTTTGTGTC
This sequence comes from Anoura caudifer, assembly GCA_004027475.1. Lineage (NCBI taxonomy): Eukaryota > Metazoa > Chordata > Mammalia > Chiroptera > Phyllostomidae > Anoura > Anoura caudifer. The sequence goes on along the minus strand of PVKU01009956.1, from coordinate 36,386 downwards.
AAGATCCTGTGTCAAAATCTCAGACACAGTAGTGTTTGGAATCTCGGGATCAGCTTCTCATTCTTGCACTGTCAGTCTCTGATCTTTGTTACCTGCAGCCTGTACATGTTCAACATTCTCAGGTGTTCTGCTGTTGCAGGCCTTCCAGAACGTGGATCACTTTCAACAGATTCTCCATCATCTTTGAAGCATTTGTGTCACACTTTTATTTTTGCTACGCTCATTGCATTGTTCCTGAAATCCTTCTGAATTATCTGAATAATTTCTGCAGAGGAATGCTCACACTTAATGCAAAATTTGATGCAGATTCATTGCTCTAGTCGCTCAGGAACACAGAACACTTGCTCACTTAATGGCGTCTACCACCCCCACTGACTAGTACAGTGAAGTTGTCATTGTTCACACATATGCATTCCAGTTCACTCTCCTTGGCTGCCAGGTTACAGAGATGTAGTGCAAACCATTCTCGTTATATTAACAATGGCTAAACTTTTTCTGGACAGATCTCTTACACTAATCTTTAATAGTGATTACTTCTGGGGAAGGAAGGGGAAAGGAGGGAAGGGGTTGGATTAAGAGTTAGATTTTTTCTACATTTAACTGCATAATATTTCTCCAAAGTCTGCTCTCTTGGAAAGGAACGTATACATCTTTGTCTCCGCCCTTATACGTAGTATTGTCTTTGTATGTCTGTCTCCCATGCACTCTGAGTTCCTTCAGGTCAGGAACTGTGTCTGCTGTTCAATTAACACTACTGTAGCACCCCCTACCTGTACACACACACTGCCAATAGGAATAGCACCACCAACTATTAATGATTGACTGAATGGATAAGACAAGTTGGTGGGGAGCTGTGGAGGTGACAGTAATGGGAAGATAAGGCAGAGTCTGAGAAGCACACATGGGTGGTATGTCTGTAGCAGAGGAAGTGAGAGGATAACATGGGCATCCAGTCTGTCCAGGGCACAGTTTCTGCCATCAAGCGTCATCACCTTCCTTCTTATTATAATTCAGCTTGCTATACAGATTGGTTACCATAGAAAAAGTACGCCTGTCAGTGGTCTGGAGTTTATTTAATAATTACATGTTTTAGTTCAAATGAATCCATTAACAATCTAGATTTTATATTCACATTTCTTGTGATTTTGATGATCATTATCCAGAACTGGGGCATTCCGCAGCCTGTGGTACGCCACACATCAAATTTGCAAGCATACAGAACTAGGGACCAGATCCTGGCCTGGAAGACTGAGCTCATTTTCCGTGAGGCTCTGAGGGTGCCAGGTGGACAATTCCTGGACTCTGCCTCTGCAACAGAAACATTTCATGGCTTGGAAGCCCCTTTGGTATTGATGAGATAAGTTATCCATGCTTGTAGCAGTTTCCTTCTGGAACCATGAGTTTAAACTGATGGCATTAATTAAAGGAGAGGGTTTGAAATCCAATTCTAGCCTCTTCATCAGCTAAGAAAGCTTGGTGGGCTGTCTCCACTTCATCTTGTCTCATTGTGATGAGGAGCTGGAAAAGGAATGTCATGTGGAATAAGGGATCCCATCCCCATTTGGACCCCCACCCACTGGATGGGGTCGGGAGATTGATCTCTTCCCACTAAGACTTGATTGGTGACTAGCATGGGGCACATAATTCCATGGCTGGTGAGGGCAGCATACCTTCAACCAAAGTGAGAATTAGAGGGTAGGTAGAGAAACAGGCCAAAACCCACGTGAAAGGGGACTGAACAGCAGTGACATTGAGAAGAAAGTTGCAACTAGGTGGGTGTCAGTGCTCACTGAGACAAGAATGAGCTTCTCCTTCAGGCTGGTGATGCAGACCGTTAGTAAATGTCTGGCCTAGGACACTTTGGGGACTAGAAATTGGACATATATGCCCACATAAAGGGCCAAGCCCTAAAGGCTGAGGGAAGCTTAGGTGATGGCATTAGAATTCCAGGAAGTCAGAGAATTGTGTTCAGAAAGACCAGCTGTGGCACGGAAGAGCAGGCAACTAACATAGGGTGAAGCTCCAGATCCCAGGAAGTAGGAAGTCAGCAAGTATGTCCCTAAGAAGCAGAAGCACCCGATTTTGATGCTGATACCAGCATCTTTATAATCACCCAGTGGTGTCCCATGGCCTCACCAGGCTTTCTAGTACCCTCCAAGGATAACACATTTCTGGCTAATTTGACCAACACATCGGCCTGATGGGGGTTGGCAAGAAAGGAAAGACAGGGCATGCCTGAAGTAAAAGGTAACACAGGAATGCTCAAGCAAGTAGAGAAATTGGTACAAGTGGCCTCTTCTGGATCTGCTAGTGATAACAAAGGGATAAAATGGTAATAATCATAATAGTGGCAGCTACCATTTATATTTTGCTTATGGGCCAAAGCATTGTACAAAGTGTTCCACATATATGTTAATCCCTTAAACAGAGAGGAGTAGTAGGTGTATTATCCTACTTGACTGATGAGGAAATTAAGGTGTAGAGAGATTATTTTGGTCAGGGTCATATAACTAAGTGGCAGAGCACATGATACATATATGTAAATAGAGTTTTATGGGGCCAGAGCCACCTGTTTATGCATCGTCCACAGCTGCCTTCATTCTACCTCGGCAGAGTTGAGTAGCTGTGATAAAGACCATACAGCCCACACACAGAAATACTTCCAACTTCGTGCAAACAGAAAGTTTGCTGATTTAGACCACCAAAAGCTTATGTGCTGGGTGATGCTGGCTGTAGATTTCCAGGATCCCTGCACCCCAACATATGTGCCCAGCTCTTGACTATATTCAGTGGCTCTTCTGGCCAATCAACTCATCCTCTCGGCTTTTCATGTCAGCTTCCATCCCAGAATGGGACCTCTCAGGACTCTAAATGATTTTTTTCTGGAGCTGGATCATGGCTCAGACTTCAGTGGATACTACAACTTATGCTGGTTCAAGGCAGGGTGGTGTATAAAAAAAAAGCTGATTCTTGGGGTGAGGTAGCACTGGGAGGCTGAAGCCAACAGGTAGAAAGGTAAGGACTAATAAGAGAGTTGGTATAAGACTTGGAAAGAAACTGAGAGACATTCCCAGAAGAGCTTAACTGAAAAGAGCAGAAAGAGAAATGTATCGTGGGATGCAGTCAAGACCTTTTGCTAGAAGTTCAGTCCAATGTCAAGAATGTGAAGACCAGCTCCATGGCAGCTGGTTCAGGATCTGGGGTCGATTGCTGCTCTGATGAGGTGAAGGTTGTTAGCTTTTGCCCCACCTCTATTCTCACCCTAAATGCAGAGAAACTTGGTCTCAGATGCAATAGGCAGCACGTCTTCCTTTCTCTCACTTGGTCTCCAGGAGGAGGTCCTCCACGTGGGCACACAGAGAGGTGAGACCAGCAGCTCTCAGAGCCTTCCTGCACTGGGCTAGCTCTGCTAGCTCCAGAAGAATGTTGCACCCCAACCCACCTAACAGGCCAGAATGGGCTTCCCTAATCACATAATCCTCCTGTGTACATGTGTCAGACTTGTTTTCATTCTCTACAAGTTGCAAGAAGTCAGGATTCTGCCTGACTTCTTTTCTTTATTCAAAATTGCATTGTAAAAAACCTCTATGAATCTACTCTTCACTTCCCCTTCCAATATCCTCTTCAGTACATTATTTCCAATGGCAACAGAAATGTGCTGACCTCATCAAGAAAGCAGGACTATGGAAGCCAACTAACTGAAAACAAACACCGCTTACAGCCCACACTTAGGTGAGGACTAGGAGATATGAGACATGCTTTTATTTCTTTAGGCTGTATTGCATGTGTGTTAGATGCTTTCCAAATATTTAAAACCCAGTGGTGGAGATATTAATAAATAATGTATTTCATTGTGATAGCATCTGAGTCAATGATGTAGAATAATGGCCCTGGGATGCAATCAGCTGTCCCATGTGGTGTTTGAGACAGAACTTCTCTAATGCAAGCAGGAACAAGAGCTCTGAGGTCTGTAACTTGAAAGACAGATATGTCAGGCCCTCAATAATCTTACTGAAAACAGAGAAACTTCCCAGGAGTATGGCTTAGGGAGTGAGGGTCTGTATAGATCCACACTAATTATAAGCCATGATCGATGTAGTAAGGATGCCACTCTAGGGGCTGAAATGAGTACATCACTGTGGCCTGCGAGTCAGGAAGCTCACTTCCACAGCTTCTGGGACGTGCTTGAGCAGTGGGTGACTCATTGTTCCATGAACTCCATCAGTCTCTGGGGGAAGCTGGCTCTTGGGAAGGAGCACCCTGTGAAGTGAGAATCAACCAGGCTGTGGTTTTACATGCTGTAAAACAGACCTAAGTTTCAATCTCCCTTCCTTTTAATCCAAACCTTAACTGAACCCCAAGAAGAAATAGGAAAGCTGAATACTTCTAGATCTGTTAGAGAAAATAATGTCATTAAAAACTTCACAGAGAAACTCTTGGCTTTACTGTCTTTACTGTAAATGTAAATGTACTGTCTCCATAGGAAATGTCTTTACTAATAAATTATTTTTTAAAATTTAATGATGCAATACTATCAACCTTAAATTATTTCAGAAGACAGAGGAAGAGGAAATATTTCCAGTTCATTTAATTGCACAAGATTGCACAGCAGTACAATCTTGATATTAAAACTTGACAAGGACATTAGAGGAAAATTATAGACCAATATCCCTCATGGATATAGATAAAAATTCTCAACCATTATTAGCAATTTAAGTCCAGCAATAATATAAAAAAGCTAATTATAATGGTCAGATGAGGTTTATCTCAGGAATATAATCTGGTTTAACATTTGTAAATCAATCAGTATAATTGCTGCATTAACAAAATAAAGGGAAAGACACATCATCTTAATATATGGAGAAAAAGCATTTGGTAAAATTCAACAGCTGATCACTTGTTTAAATCCTTACCAAATTGGGCATAGAGCGAAGCTTCCTCAATCTGATAAAGAATATCTATGAAAAATCTCCAGTTAACATCTTAATGGTGAAATATTGAATGTGTTCCCTCTATATCTCGAAGGAAAAGAAACAATGTCCATCATCACCACTTCTAGTGAACATTGTACTGGAAGACCTAGCCAGTGGAGAAGCCTGCTGAAAGAGGGGCCAATGGTTGAAAAGGAAGAAGTAAAATGATCTCAAATCAGAACTGACATGATGGCATGTTAGGAAATCTCCAGGAACCTACAAACTACTTTGAACTAATGTGTATATTTAATAAGTCTCGGGGATACATATCAATGTCAAAAATCCATTGCTATTTTTATATACCGGCAACAAAAGTGGAAATATAATATTTAAAAAACAATACCATTTACAATAGCATCAAAAAGCCCCCAAACTCCTCCCCTAACATGGGGATAAATTTAACAAAAGATATGCAAGACCATTATACTGAAAAGCGCCAAACCTGGTTGGGAGACACTAAGGAAGATGCAGTAAGTGGAGAGCTACATCACAATCATTGACTGGAAGACTCAAGTTGTTAAGTCAATTCTTAGCAAATTGATTTATAGATACATGCTATTCAAATTAGAATTCCTGCAGACTTCTATTTTTGTAGAAGTTGATGAGCTGAATCTAAGATGCACATCAGAATGCAAAGGACATAGAATTTCCAGGACAATCTTGAAGAAAAACACAGTTGGAGGACACATTTATCAGATTTCAAGGATTACTGCTGTCAGTTAAATTCTGTCAGAGAATAAGAAACTTAGTGGGGGAAATAAAGGTATTTTCAGTAAAGGGCCCTGGAACCATCTGAATCACCTTGATCCATACCTCACTCCACACATAAATATTAGTTTAACATGTGTCCTTGATCTAGATGAAAAAATTAAAATTATAAAATTTTTAGAAGATAACTTAGCAGAATACATTTATGATATTTGGTTAGCAATTTAGAACACACACAAAAATACGATAAAAGAATGAAATTGATGAACTGAGCTTCTTCAAACTAATAAAACTTCTGCTTATCAAAAGACAATGTCAAGAAAGTAAAATGGCAAGCCACAAACTGGTGGAAAATATTCAAATACATGTATTTGACACAGGACTTGTATTGAGAATACATAAAGAATTCCTACAGATCAAAAGACAAATAATTCGATATAAAATAGGCAAAAGGCCATGGCTGGTGTGGCTCAGGGGACTGAGCACTGGCCTGTGGAACAAAAGGTTGTCAGTTCGATTCCCAGTCAGTACACATGCCTGGGTTGTGGGCCAGGTTCCCAGTTGGTGGCAGGTGAGAGGCTACTGATTGATGTTTCTCTCACACATCATTGTTTCTCTCCCTCTTTTTCTCTCTCCCCTCCTCTAAAACTAAGTAAATTAAATATTTTTTAAAAATGGGCAAAAGACTTGCAAAAAAATGCTTAACAAATGATACCTGAAGGCTTCATGAGTATACGCATACATGTTCATTATTAAACATTAGGTAAATGTGAATAAAATCCACAAGGACATACCTCTAACACTTTCAGAATGACTAAAATGAAAAAGGTTAACAATAAAAATGTTGGTGAAGATGATGAGCAATTGCAATACTTACATTTTCCTGGCTGGAGCACCTAATGGTACAGCCATATTGGAAAACTCTTTGATAGCGTGTAATAAAGTTACATACATATATACATACACACCTATGGTCTAGCAATTCCAAACCAAAATACTTGTTCAAGGGATTTGGTGTATATGTCCATAAAATGACTTGCACAAAAATATTCAAACTGAAAACTGGCAACACCCAAATGTCCATCAGTAGGGAAACAAAATTATAACATGGAATGCTATGCTGCAATAACAAAGAACAAGCTACTGATACATACAAAGTATGGGTGAATCTCAAAAACATTATGTGGAGTGAGAGACGCCAAAACAAAAGAGTACATATATTATAGGACTCCATTTCAATATACGAGTCTGTTTATATGGATTTAACAACAGTCAAGAATAAATCAATGGTGACTGAAATCAGAACCATGCTTGTCTTGGGTGGGGGACAGGTGACACAGGGGAGGGCAGGAGAAAACCTATTAGGACAATACAAATATTCTTCATTTTGATCAAAATAGTGAGGCTAGCTCTGTGAATGTGTATTAAGTTACGTACTTAAGAGAGGAATGACTCAACAGGAAGGATGCATGAATAAGCCTTCAAAGAGCAGGTGGGAAAGGAACTGAGCCTGCAGGATGGCTGGGGCTCATAGGGGAAGGGATGAGATGGTTGTGGTGGGTGCATCCACCTAGGCCAGCTCAGGCAAAAGTCTCGGGGGCTCACATCGGCACTGTGGCTCTTCATGAGTCAGAATCACTAGCGTGTACTTCAATGAAGGATCTTTTGATTGCAACTTACGTAAGGATAAATGATTGGTAAAGCACACTAAAAACTTCGGGCCAACCAAATAACTTTGGTATTTGCCACAGCCATATCAACAGTTTATGAAGTTCTGAGCTTATTTTGAATTATTTTTCTGCTTGGTTGAACCACACCCAAAGTAATGAGTTAGGTAAACTGGAAATACATCAAAGGTTTTTGGAAGTAAATGAAATATAAAATACAGATTAATAAAGAACAAAATAAAACATTCATCATAGATTTTAATGTTCTCATTTTAAAAAGTGAGATTGAACATCACCTTTACGGCCTCTTCCACATCTAAGAACATGACAGTGAAAGCGGTACCCTGCTGATTAGACTAGTCATGTTCTGACATGGAGGACCCTGTATAATCCGACTCCAAGACCCCTTACCATTTGGAGCCCATTTATTCTCCAAATAACCATATCCTCACTCAAACCTCAGTTTTTCTGAGCCCTCCCTGTACTCCGTTTCCTCTAATTAAGAATTTGTTTCTATCTAGAAGGCTTCAGCTACCTTCTCTGCCCCTTGAATCCTATCCACCCCCTGAGGCCCCTTTACTCAGTAAAGATTCCCTTTCCTGGGCTTTCTCAGGCCCCTGCACTCCTACAGTGTTTAAAATCACCACCAAATGTTTGGCAAGTATCATCTATTGCCTCATGCCATCAGTTATCATTTAATGCACGTGTGCTTTCTCCTGCAGCTAGAATGTAAGCGGAATTAAAGCAAAACTGATAATGCATACCTTCCCCCCTAAATTCCCCATAGAATCTAGATGTGTTATTTCTAATAGATGTTCCACAAATACTGGATAGTTAACTGTTAGGTTCATCCAGGTTAGGAAGGATCCCTCAAAAACTACTCATATCTTAGAATTATATAATTTTGAAGAAAGAACCATCAAATATGCACTCAAGCAGTTCCCCTCAGGAGGGCATATTTGCTGGAAGAAACTGTTTTCATGCGAAGTCTGTAAAGCAGGAGCATGAATCTGAGACTCAGATTTCCACTGATGTGGATGGATGGGGACATGTTACCAGCAAAGGCAGGCCAGCTGAATCACAGCCAGAGAAGCATAAGAAACGCAGGCTTCTGGAATGCTTGGCTAAATGAAAGTTTCAAAAGGAAGACATGAATAAATAAAATAGCTAGTTGAAGTCCAGCCTATTAAATAAAAATGAATCTATGAAAGCTTCAGGACACACCAGAAGCCACTTTGGATACCACTTACCCAGGAAACTAAAAATACCCTCCAAACTCTCAGCTCACTTGTGAGTTTACAGAGCGTGAATTAGAAGGTATGGGAGAGAAGAATTACTACCTGGTTGCAAAGAAAATTTGATGCTCTTAAAAAATTCTAAACTGGTAATAGTTCATCATTACTATGTAGGCAAAAGCCACATAATCTTGGGCATTTTGATGAAGTCAATTCTTTGCTTATAGCATTTTAATGACTTCTCATAGTCCTTAAAATAAAATTCAAAATTCTTACAGTCCTCAAAGCTCTGCAGCACAGTAGGGCTTCAGTCTACCTCTGCAACCTTGTCTTAGTCTGTTTGGGCTGTTATAGCGAAACACCACAGCCTGGGTGGCTAATAAATATTAAAATTTATTGCTCACAGTTCTGGAGGCTGTGAAGTCAAGATCAAGGTGTCAAGGTAGTTCAATGGGAGTCTCATAGCCGGCAAGCTGGTACCTTCTTGCTTTGTCCTCGCTCAGTGGAAGGGCGCTTAGGTGCTCTTTGAAGCCCTTTTTGTAAATGCATAAATTCCATTCATAAGAGCTCCACCCTCATGACCAAAGCACCTCCCAAAGGCCCTACCTGCTGACACCATCACCGTTGGCGGTGAGGATTTCCACCTGTGAATTTTGGAAGGACATTCACATCATAGCAAGTCTCGTCTAACAATTTTCCTCTTTCCCTACATTCCAGTCCACTGGTGTTTTGGTTCCCCAAACGCTATACGTCTCTTCCTGTCTCAGGGCCTTAGCACATGCATTTCCCTTCTGCCTGGAGCAGTCTCCCCTTTTTGGCGCATATACTTCCTATTCATTCATATTACTGCCTTGGGAAGTCTTGGGAAGTTTTCCTATTACACACTCCTATAGCACGCTATACTATGCTTCAGCTTCACAGAGGAAATCAAAATCAGATTAAATTAAGTGCACACATAACTTGTTTCATCTAATGTCTTTCACTAGTGAGATCATGTCTGGAGGCAATAATCCACCCCTCTGGTTCATGTTTTCACCTGGAGGTGCTTCCGTGGCGTTATCTTCATGCTTCTCCCTCTTTCCCCTCTTGGTGACTTGTCAGCTTGGAGAGTCAGGAAGGAAGAACTGAGTGTGTGTGGCTCAGACTTTTGTGACCTTCTCTTTTCTGCTGCTGGTTTGCTGGCAAGAACAGCACCCTGGCACTGCTTTGTGCCCTGGGTAAGAGGCATGTCCCTGAAGGAAGGAAGGCCGGTGTTTGTCCCGCAGGGCCAATGACCAGGGCACAGAAGACCCAATGGGATTCATTAGTAATATTGCTGACATTTGGATCTTCTTCTGAGATGAAAAAGATGAAAACATCCCATTAGATTCTAAACTTGTCTTCTTCATCCAGTGTAACCCTAGAACTCGTCTCAGTTCCTGCAAATAGTGAATGTTCCATAAATATTTAGCAAATATAGGAATCATTGAACTTCTCTGAGCCAGTTTCCTCAAATGTAAAATGTTGATAAATCTCACCAATCTGGCATAGGTTGTATGGGTATTCAAGATTCTATATTAAAACAATAAGCAGAGTACCTGGTGTGTGGGTAAATTGGTTAAATGGATAAATATGCTGTGGCTATTACGATATGCTGCACCAACTGAGAATAATTTCTATTTTGAGCTACTCATTTCAACCAGGTGTCAGGATAATAACCACATGTCATTTCTGTCTACCTGAATGGTTTTAGGGTCTTTTTAAAAAAATAATATAAAGTGTTTAGAACCTAATTCTGTATACAATATAAAGGAAATATAAGTAATCTATTCAACAATATGTGTGTTCAGCTACACTCTGATTCTGTTGTTTCTTACCAACCTTTCTATACTAAATTATGGGGAATGCACTTTCAAAAGCATAGTTAGGGTAAAACATCTTTTGCATGTAAATTAGACCCACCTCCTGTGTTATTCTGTGTACACTGCATTATCCACAGCACTCTGCCCTGGTCTGTAACACACTAGTCATTCCTGGTAGCAGGACTGATGTGCTAGCTGCATGCAGCTGTTACTCCCTCAGCCTACAACTTCCTAGACCCAGTGCTTGAATACAGACAGTCAGCTAATGAGGCATAGATCACAAAACGCAAAAAGATTCATTAACATGAGGGGTGGTGGGGTGAGGGAAAAATACTTTCTATATCTGGATATCTGTTGAAAGTCTCAATCTAATACTTGTGGAATGTCTACAGTTTCTTCCATGACATACTGATAATTTTATCTGGTTAAGGAACAAAGAGAGGTTTGCTTTCAGTTATGATGAAGAAGGATGTGAAAGATCTTCACTTTACGCTAAGTATGTTAGTAAGTATGTTCATTTGCCTGGGTGCATCAAAGCCCAATGAAATGTGAACAGGAGTTTGCTGCAAAGAAAGTAAAAGTTTATTTAAGGAAATGGCACCAAGCCCAGACACACAGGTGAGTTATTTCTCTAAAACCTGGCTCCTTGATGGTCGCTAGGGGATCAATTATACAGGTGAAAAATCATTAGTCATGGGGACTAAGGGAGTTGGGGTCATCAGCTCTACTAATTGGTTGGGGCTAATGCAGGGGTAGTTAATCCTTGTATCAGGTCCTGATTCAGCCTGGCCTTGTTCCCTCTGGTTCAAGGGAGGGTGTGGTTGGTAGGGTTGTTCTGCTTTCCCAGACCTAAGTCTAAAACACAACTGAGGTCAAGGTGTTATTTTCAGTTTTGCAGAAACTCTGTTCCCTTGATCAACAGACCTGAGGCTTTATTCTTAAGACAGTCTGACTCTGACCAGAACCTGATGTCCTAAGGGCTTAATGATGAAAGGAGTGGCCGTGCAGTAGTCATGGTGCTATTAGTCTGGACAAAGCTAGCTTGAATTAAGAAAATGTCATATTAGATAAATGAAGTTCCTTTGCAGTTACAAGCACAAGGAACAGCAACAAGAAAAAAAAACAGATGAAAGCAAAACCATAGTTTTCTACTGAACTGGTAAAGAGGATGCCTTAATGAACTGATATGTGGAGGAAACCCACTCCCTCTTCAGTGAGGAGAGTTAAGGGTGCTTCCGGCCTTGGTGTAGATGCCTGGTCAGTGGAGGTGTCAATGAGTCAGCCATGGATGGAGTCTCCATGTGGATGAGGAGGAAGTACCCAAGCCTTGATAATAGTGAGGGCTCATTGGACTTTAGAAGAGCCCCAAACACAAACACTTGGTATAAAAACATCCCCCTACCCTTCTCTCCTGTTCATACTTTCACCCTAAATTTTGCAGAAAAAGCAACAGTGGTGAAAGGATGAGAAGAAGAGAGATCAAATTGTCAGAATTTTGTTTGTATGGTTTAAGAACACAATTCAACTCAGTAAATTTGAAGATCTGATTGGATTTATTAAGTAGTTCAGGAATCAGTCAGCATCCCATCCAGCAAATGGAAAGGGCCCTGCAGGGGTTGTACTGAATGGAAGGATTTTATAGGAAGAAGGGTACGGCAGGGGAGTTACTAGCAAATGTAAAGAAAGAGTTACCTCTAGGCCAGGTCATCTTCTTTTGGGGGGGGGAGGGAATGGCAGGGGTTTTACCATGCAGACTGCCTCACTACTATTAATCAGGAAATACCAGACTGATTGGTTTAAAACTCTGCTCCAGGGAGAGGCCAAAACTTTAATTAAGTTAGTTATCAAGTTTTGGTTTGGTGACTCCATTAGGCACAAGTGACTCCATTTTCACCTGTTTCTTTTTCAAACACTATTCTGGGGCCCTGCTGGAACTGAATTCAAAGATCAACAAAACTATCTGAAATTGAATTGCAATCCACTCTTAGTTCAAGTACTATACTGGTAAGATCCAAAGAGATCAGGCCCTGGGCAGTGGTTTGGTGCTGGAGGTTGGGCTAATCAAAGATGGACTCAGTTTAGTTAAGACTATGGTCCATTTGGGTCCAGGAGGAATCTGAATAATTAGCATGCCCTCTGCCCCAACCTTACCAGCAGACAGAGAAAAAGACTCTCAATCTCTGGGAAATAAACAAAACACAAATATAATAGAAAAATATAATACTACAATCTTGTTTTTAAAAAACTTAAACAGGAGTAGAAAAAAATGTGGAGATGCAGAAAGAAGAAAGAAAGTGTGACCTTTCACTGGGAGAAGAGCAGTCACTAGAAGCAAATCCAATCTTTAGAATTAAAAATGACTTTAAACATTCAAATACCTATTTAAAATACGTTAAAGAATTTATAGGAAAAATAGATTCAATAGGTAAAGAGATAGGTGCATTTCAGAAGAGAAATTTTTTAAAAGAACCAAATGGATACTGTAGAATCGAAAAATACAAAATCTGAAATTAAAAAAAAAAATATTGGATGGGTTGAAGAGCACATTGTGTGCTACAGCAGAACAAGTCAGTAAACTTGAAGAAAAGCCAATAGAAATGATCCCAACTGAAATAGAAAAAGGAAAAGGATTGAAAAAATGAACAGAATGTGAGTGACTTATAGTATAATACCATGTGGTCCAAACACATGTTATGTGAATCTTGAGAGAAAAGAAAGAATGGATCTGGAAAAATCATTTGAAAGTATAAGGACCAACATGTTTTCCAAATTTAATGAAAAATATCATCCTGCAGGTCCAAGAAGCTCAGCAAACCCCAAACAAAATAAATAGGAAGATATTCCACTTTGACATCTTTAAATTATGGTCCAACACAGCTTACTGAGCTCTAGAAGGAGTCTGAATGAATAGCGTCCCTCACCTCAACTTTACCAGCAGACAGAGAAAAGAAATTTTTCTCCCTCAACAATAAACAAAAGTATTATATTCAGTTATAGTCCTCATTTTTAAACTGCTGAAAATCAATGATAATATCTTAAAACAACCTGGGGGGAAAGCATTGAGAGAATTGTTATTCTGGACCTAAACCCAACAAATATAAAATTGTTTTATGAGGTAGAAATGATGGGAACTCTATATAATAATCCAACTGAACAACTGAAGTTCATTGGAGAAAGAAAGGCTGACGTGTGTCTATTGTTTTTAGAAAATGCCATTGAAAGTGGAAGGTAAGCACAATTTTAGGGCTCAAAACTCCAGGTGAAGGAAACAGGAAGCCTCACACATGTGATGCTGAACGCACTTGGGGGAAATTTCAGAGAGGGAAGCTGCGAGAGAATGGAAGCCACAATAGGTGAAGAGGCATCTAGTTAAAATCCAAGATTGTTTTTTTTAATTTTTATTTTTGCCAAAAAGCATTATTTCTTAGACTGCTGAGATGACATGAAGATAAACTGCTATTCTGCAAAAATGTATGTGCACTTCCAGGTTTTTTATTAGTTTGGGAATCAGAGGAAATACCAAAATACTAGAGATAGACAAAATTTTTTACTCTTCTCAAAAGGGTAAAGAAGGCATGTTCTAAAAATGTTTGGCTAGTGGCCTTGATACGGATCCTGTGTGATCTGACAGTGGAATTACTTTCACAATGATCTGTTCTCACCTGGAGGCTGAGTGCTTAATTAAAACACAATGCTGGGTTCACATTTCTTTTTTTGAGTAGAGGAAAAGAACTGAGCAGTGGGAGCAAAGCTGTGGCAGGGCATCTGGAATTCTGCCCAGTGTTTGTCTTTCATAAGGTCTTTGTGGGAAAGTGAGAGAAGTGGAGGATAAATGTGAGAATTAAAAGGTGGGCTAATAATTGGATATCTCTCCATTCTCCAAAAGGGCTGCTATTTGGACAGGTGCTAATCAGCATAGCCAGATGTCTTTGTCACTCCCTTCCTCTGCCCTCAGTGCCTCCTTAACCATCGGTAATGGGTAAGCCGGACTCTGCCCACATGATTCAAAGGAAACAAAACTTGCTAAGGCCTCCAGGGACTCAGTAGTTTCCAAACCTAATGGACATTTATTTCCTTTGCCTTTTCTGGGGCATTTGGCACTCTTGGACTCACAATTCTTTTTGAAATCTTTCAACCTCGACTGAAGGCAGCATGTTCACTTGGTTTTCTTCCTGTGTTTTGCCCACCTTGATCTAATGAGGCTCTGACACCTAGAAATCCTCAAGTGCGGGTGTTCTTACTGCCTTGCTTCTCCAATCATTTTCCTTGGGTTTTCTTTGTTCACGTGGATTCAACCTGATGTGTTCACTGACCGTGCTCAGATTTGGGTTGCCAGCCCTGATCTGTGTGCTAAGAGCTAGACACAGTCATGCAGCTGCCTTTGGACATCCGCACTCAGGTGTCCCATAGAGGTTCACGTTCACTGTGTTCCAGACTGAACTTGTTGCTGTTCCCATCAAAACTGGCTGTTGTTCCCCTACTTGTGTTCTCTGTGTCAGTGAATAGTACCTATCCACTCAGGTACCCAGGCAGAGAACTAGACCCATCCTTCACTCCTCTTTGTCATCTTCTGTGGACTGAATTAGGTCCCCCCAAATTCATATGTTAAAGCCCCAAACTCCAATGTTATTATATTTGGACATAGGGCTTTTAGGAGGTAATTAAGGTTAAACGAAGCCATAAGAGTTAAGTCCTACTCTGAGAGGACTGGTCCCCACCTTAGAAGGGGAAGAGCAAGTCCCTGTGAGGATGCAGGAAGAAGGCCGAGGACCATGCGCCCATAAGAACTCTCACCGGCCCCTGACCCTGCCTGCAGCCTCTTCCTGGACTTCCAGCCTCCAGAACAGTGAGCAAATAAGTTTCTGTTGTTTAAGCCTCCCAGTCTGTTGTTCTGTTGTGGAAGATTCAGTAGACTAAGGCACCATCAAACAAGTGATAAAGCCCTAGCTATTCTACCTCCTTAATATATGTAGAATACTTTTCTACCTCAATAATCCCAACTTCACTGCAGGGTCTGATCATTTCTTGCCTTGATGATCTCTGTAATTTCTCAGTGTCATACTTTTTTACCTCCCCACATTCATTCTCTCTTTAGTGTCAGAACCATTCTTCTAAACACATGAGCATGCCTGTGTCATTCCCCTGCTTAAAATGTGTCACTTGATCTCAACTATTTTCAGGATAAAATCCAAATTTCTTAGCAAGACATACAGGGGCCTTCCTGTTCCGATCCGTTTATTTTTCCATCCTTACCTCTCATCATTGCCACCCTCATAGCTTAGGTTTCTGTTATATCAAAACTTTACATTTTCCCCATACTTTAATTTCACATGAAAATTCATTATATTTTCCCACACTTCAACCTCCCTGGTGCCCCTGCTTCTTTGCTGAAATGGTAGGTTCCAATGGCAGCTTCACTGTGTGTTAGACAGGCTTGTTACCCCTCTGATGAGGGAGATGAGTAAACAATTACAGTGATGCAATAGGGTCATGTTCATAGCAGACATTTGTCCAAAGGGTCATGGAGCACAAAGGAAGGAAATAAGCCAAACAAAATATTATCCAGTCCTCTGCCTGAGGCTGGAACAGGCATTCTTTAAAAAGCAGCTGTTACTTCTGCAGGTTAGAAAGTTGTGGGGATCTTCAAGGGTGAGTGGAATCGTCTCCTGCTTGGTCCATGTTCCTCACTGCACTTAAAATAGAGTTGGTGGCTCGTGGCTGCCACTCTGCACTCATGCTCCACGTTAGTGCCACGGCCTGTGCACTCCCAAGCAGTGAGGCCCTGAAAGTCAGTGAGTGCAGAGCACACTTCCGCTTGGCTAATAAACTATTTTATTCTACAAAAAAACGTTCTAGGTGTCACTGTAAAATAGGTGTCATCATGGTTCCAGTCAATGAAATAGCAGTCATGGGAAGGATATTCATATTCACACAATGCAATTTAAAATGACTGATCCCGGACTTCCGGCCAAGATGGAGACATAGGTGGACACACTGTGCCTCCTCTCACAACCAAAATTAAGGACAACAAAGATTTAGAAACAAGAAAACAACCAGAACTCATAGAAAATTGAACTGTTTGGAAGTCCAACAGCCATTCATCCAGACTGGTAAGAGGGTGGAGTCGGGGCAGGAAAAAGTGGAGGTGTGGACCGAGCATGCAGGCAGCAGCGGCTGGCAGATCCCAAGTGCACAGGCGGCAGCTAGCAGACCCCGGGCACAGGGTGGCAACTGTGCAGACCCAGTGAGGCTGTGCAAGGGGGCTGGCTGATCAGGTGGTCCCACATTCACACGCAGATAATCCAGGCAAAGGGGATATGGTGGAAGGGACTGGAATCCTAGAGTGAATAGAGCAAGTGCCATTGTTTCCTCCCGGACCCCGCCCCCACATACAGCATCACTACCCAGCGACTGGGCTGCCCCGCCCTGGGGAACACCTAAGGCTCCACGCCTCACTACGTAACAGCCCCAACTAAGCCCCCCCCCAAAAAAAACCAAAAATGGCTCAAACCGGAGAACAAACCAAAGCCCCAGAGCCAATTTATCTAAGCGATGAAGAGATAGCCAACCTATCAGATGCATAATTCAAAGCCCTGGTGATCAGGATGCTCACAGAAATGGTTGATTTTGCTCACAAATTAGATGAAAAATGAAGGCTACAATAAGTGAAATGAAGAAAAATGCATGGGGAACCAACAGAGATGGGAGGAAAACTGGGACTCAAATCAATGGAGTGGACCAGAAGGAAGAAAGAAACAGAAAAGAATGAAGAAACAAGAATTCAAAAAAATGAGGCGAGGCTTAGGAACCTCCAGGACATCTTTAAATGTCCCAACATCCAAATTATAGGGGTACCGGACAGGGAAGAAGAAGAGCAACAAGTGGAAAAGTTATTTGAACAAATAATAAAGGAGAACTTCCCCAATCTGGCAAAGGAAATAGACTTCCAGGAAGTCCAGGAAGCTCAGAGAGTCCCAAAGAAGGTGGACCAAGGAAGAACACACCAAGGCACATCATAATTACATTAGCCAACATCAAAATGAAGGAGAGAATTCTAGAAGCAGCAAGGGATAAGGGAACAGTCACCTACAAAGGAGTTCCCATCAGACTGTCAGCTGATTTCTCAAAAGAGACCTTCCAGGCAACAAGGGGCTGGAAAGAGGTATTCCAAATCATGAAAGTCAAGGACCTACATCCAAGATGGCTCTATCCAGCAAAGCTGTCATTTAGAACGGAAAGGCAGATAAAGTGCTTCTCAGATAAGGTCAAGTTCAAGGAGTTCATCATCACCAAGCCCTTATTATATGAAATGTTAAAGGGACTTATCTAAGAAAAAGAAGATAAAAAATACGAACAGTAAAAAGACAGCAAACTTGCAGGTATTAACAACCACACCTAAAACAAAAGCCAACTAAGCAAACCACTACAACAGGAGCAGAAACACAGAAATGGAGATCACATGGAGGGTTAGCAACAGGGGAGTGGGAGGAGGAGAGAGGGGGACAAGGTAGAGAGAACAAGTAGCATAGATGGTGGGTAGAAGATAGACAGGGGGAGGGCAAGAATAGTGTGGGAAATGTAGAAGCTAAAGAACTTACGACACATGGGCATGAACTAAAGGGGGAATGTGGGTGGGAGGTGGTGTGCAGGGTGGAGGGGAATGAAGGGGGGAAAATGGGACAACTGTAATGGCATAATCAATAAAATATGTTAAAAAAATAAAATAAAATGACTGATCCCTACACTATGAAAATGTCCCAGAAGAGTTTCTAATCCTATGCTGTGATTTGTCAGTGACAATGCAAAGTGATCACAGCACCAGTGCCCATATCTGTTTGGGATATTTTGGGCAATAGGTCTAATCTTGATCTGTGTGGTTCTCTGTTTACATCCACTCACCTGGAGTTATGATTTTAATAAGTGTTCTTTATGATAAGGACTACATTGATGATATTGATGATGATACCATGTGAGAGACATCACACAGGACTCCACACGGGGTTTTGATAAATACTTTATAATGACGAGATGATAGGGACTCAAGACCTGGAAATTTTTAGCTTAAGGAAAAAGTTGTTAAGCCTAGCAAGTAATGTGTACGTTAAAGCCTTTTGTTTCAGAAACTACAGATAAGGCACATCCTGGCTCCTGAGAAACAACCAGCCTCCTGGGGCGTGGGCTAGAGGTTATCACCCAAGGACTAGATGACAGCATCTGGGACTTTGTATCAACGAGGAGATAGACCTTCCCCCACCTTTGGGGCCTGCACTGCCGGAAAAACAAGTGCTGCAGCTTTGTTCACCTAATCCCCCTAAATTTCAAAGCCTTCACTGCACCTTGTTTGTCCTCCCCCACCTCCCTTATAAAAATTCTGTCCAGGAAAGAGAAGGGAAGATGGTTTGTTAGGGTATGAACCCACCATCTTCTCATATCACCAGCCTTCTGAATAAAGTGCCCATAAAAGATTCAATCGCTGTCATTGCTTATTGGGTTTGGTAGTGACAGGCAGCCCGAATGCCGGTGTCTTTTCCGGTTAGAGAGAGACAGTAATTGTTATACAAACACCCTATTTAATAGAGAGCAGTGCTCTGTTTTGGCATCAAAAGTCTGTTCTAAATGTTAGGGCCTGTTTGGGGCAACCCCAAATAAGATAAAGGGCGCACGTCCATGCGGTCTCCGCTGCTGTCCTACAGTAGAAAAACACGCAAGTAGCTGGTATCACCCTTTTCTTTCAAAACAGAATAAGAATATAGGGCAGGAAGTTACAAAGAAAGGGAGAGGAGGGGAAAATTTTTATCATCTCTGTGTCAGATAATTTTTATACAAATTAGTTTTTTTATCATTGCAATAATTCTGTGTTGTGAGGAAATTCTAGACTCCAAAAATTGAGACTCGGAAAGGGAATTGGCCAAAGTCAAAGCAGGTAAAAGGACAGAGCTTAGCGAGACTGTGACCCCAGGTCTGTGTCCTTCCAGAGTCCTTCCAGGGCACCTCTGTCTACCTGCCGCACTCCTACAGCAATTCGCCTAGAAGGGTCACTGCAGTTCACCTTGGTGCCCTGTCACAGTTTGGCAAAGCCCCCCTCCTTCTGTCCTTCAGTGCTCTGGCCACGCTGGAAACTTCATCTGCAGGCACCCGCTGTCATGGAAGGAGCCATTTGAAAGGTCAGAACCGGCCCCCTGGGTCCCCACACCCAGGCCCTGCTACCAGCCAGGAGTGGGCTCTGGAGCACAGAAGTCACACCCTGTCTCCGGGCCTCTGTTTTCTCAGTAGCAAAATGAGTAAATCTGGCTTGGTTTCCAAGATTTCCACCTGCTCTAACACTTGGTAATTATTTCGGTACCTTGTAAATTACCCTAACAAGGAAGTTCATTTACATAATCAGGGGGGTGGTACGCTCCTGCAGAGCTAATGGTTTGCTTGATGGCTTGTGTATTTTACAATCTGCTGCTAGCCCAGCCCACTGCTACTGTCCCCGAGGACTGCAGCAGAGGCTGCAGGGAACGCCGAGTGCCACAGAGACTCCTGAGTCACTCTCCCGGTAAAGGCCGGCGGCAGGGGCTGCAGCAGACAAAGCAGCCTCCAGACTGACGGCACAGAGACGCCAGCTCCTCCTGGGGTTCGGATCCCTAAATAAACCACATCCTGTTTCTCCCACTCATAGAAAGTCTGCAAAGAAGTATTTTTTCATGTGGGGGGAAAAAAACCAAAAGAAACTCTGCCTGCAGTATAAGGAGGAGAGAAAGTTTGAGGCTTATAGACTCCCAGGGTGCTGGTGTTACAGAACACAGGTCCAAGGGGGGCAATTATTGGCCCACCCAGGGACACCAAAAAAACTGTTTCAGAACAAACACAGGGGCCAAGGTTTTTTATGTCCGCCGCCTTATAGGAAAGACATCTCTCAAAGCCAGAGATTTATGGAAAGCAAATGTTTATTTAATGCTATACAGAGTTAAAGTAGTGACCTAGCGTCTTCATTAAGATATCAAAGACCTTTAAGATATCCACAGATACTCACAGTGCTTCCTTCTCCCCCTGCCCTAATTCAGGGTACCGTAACTCAGGAAAAGAAGCAAACGTCCTGGATCCAGGCTCCTGATGCTGTCAGCTGTGTTGCAGTCCAGGCAGGATCTCTGATTAATCCAAAGCCATGCGGCACCTTCATGACCTACTGGCAAAAGTTCTTTCACCCTTCTAGGCAAAGTCTCTCCTGCTTCCCAGGCCATGTGGCCAAAGGGAGCACCCCAAAGCCGAGTGGTTCTCTTCTACCAAAACTGCGGGAGTCTGCACTCTGGTGAAACCGCATTGCTCTCTCTGGCAAAGCTGCGAGGGGGTCTCCACTCTGCCAAAGCCGCGTGGTTCTCCCCTCACCTAAGGTGTAGGGAGGGGGTCACCACTGTGCCAAAGCTGAGTGGCAGTTCTCTGCTAAAGCCACATGGTGATTCTCCCTTACATGGCTACAGGGATCCTGACTCTGCCAAAAGCACGTGGTTCTCTCTCCAATGGCCAAAGCCATGTACTTCTCCTGCCAATGGCTGCCATGTCTCAGTTTAAATCCTCGCTCCAATACTTCTCTGCAGCCTCATTTCCGACTCCTCTTACAATCAGCTACACTTGCCAGCATTCCCGTATCCTTCCAGCTTTACTGGGCTGCCGTTGTGAGTCTGGGCAGGTGTGGCCCCATGATGTGGAGCCAATCAGCTCCAAGCTCTCACACAGGCACCAGGGGGACTTGCCCTCTAGCTCTATCTTGGGTGGAAGTCACTCCCTTCTCCCTAGCTCAAAGCATGGCCACAGCTATTCAGCATATCTATGAAGCCAGTTAAAGGTTATAGATATGTTAAATGACCATGCCAGAGGTTAGCTGCAAAGCTGTTGCTATGCAAAACATCTCTCAATGGCCCTGCTCCATGTGTCCCATCCCCCAAGTCACACCTGAGCAGGGAAGGGGTGAGGACATCTTATATGTCTTTCTAATATTTCCTGGACACCCTGAGTTCTGGGCCCCATTCCAAATCCCTATTTTGGGGACCCCCTCTTGGCTGCACCCTGTTACAGTGGGATTGTGATTTTCTGTTAATTCCCTCATGTGAAGAGGGGAAGGCTGAGGGCGACAGTGAGTCCTGCAGCCTGGGCTAGCAATCAGTCTGAGACCCTGGAAGCCAGTCCGATGCCTCCTTTGCAAAACATTAGTAAACAGCTCTGACGGAGTCTGGCCATTCCTTCTACTCTCTCCAGCGGCCCCACCCACCCCCAAGCTCACAAAGTCCCTTGTAGTGGAGGTGGGAGAGGGAAGAGAAAAATCAGAGATAACCAAGACTTTGGGCTATTCTTTCCTTCTTTCTTCTTTGCTTAGAAAAAAACTAAAGTGTTAAGAGTTCTTGTCTACAAAAAAAATATTGAGTCTTTATGATTAATGAGAAGAAAAATGGTATAGAAATAGTCACGCTGCACTGCCTGCAGATCCAAGAGAGAACTCTTTGGTCTTTTCTCTAAATTCTTTGGCTAATTTGCAGACCGGAATGGATGAAGGCAGCTGAGGCATTCTTGGCCCTAAGCACCACTACACCACACCCTCACCGAGAGACAACCGACTGTTCGTGAGTTGCTAGAGGAAGGTCTGCCTTGAATGCGATGCTCTGAGTCTGGGCGATCTGAGTGGGAATGTATATTCTGCTCTTCTCAGAAACACGATCAGGCTTTTCATCTGGAATTTTCACCCAAATTTTGGTAAATGTGTGTTTGCTTATAAGATTCTTTCAAAGAGGGGACAGAAATTATTAAAGGACTCTTGTCCCTGTCGTAAAGCACTGATACAGATGCAACGTCATTGCCCAAAGGAACACTGGATGCATTTTATGTTCTGTTTTTCTCCTCACTAAGTGGTTTTGAATAAAAAGGGATGGGGAGTCCTGGGTGATGTGGCTCAGTGGGCTGAGTGCTGGCCTGTGAACCAAAGGGTCACTGGTTGGATTCCCAGTCAGGTCACATGGCTGGGTACAGGGCACAGGGCCAGGTCCCTGGTGGGGGTGCTCAAGAGGCAACCACACTTTGATGCTTCTCTCCCTCTCTTTCTCCCTCCCTTCTGCTCTCTCTAAAATTAAATAAATAAAATCTTAAAAAAGGTGGGGATAACCCTATTTATTTTTCAGTTGCTGGAGTCTGTACAGAACAGCTCAGTGCTTCTGAGGGATGTTGGATGCTGATCCACCCCCAGAAACAGTCCTGTGTTGCAAAGGGAGTAGTGCCTTGCATCTACTAAATGAAGGGCCTTTTCATTTTTGTGTGGCCCATGAAGAGCATCTCAATTAGAAAAGATATTCCATTAGAGCTTAAAAGGTAACCCAGAGGTTGCTGACCTTGGCCTGTGCTGTGCTGTCTCTTTTCCTGACTGAGGAAGTATTCATCCACCCTTGCCCCTCCCAGTCTCCATTCATGGGACTGGGTGGAAGAACTGCAATGTCCGCCTCTGAAGCAGCGACCTTGGTTTCTGTTTGGGGCCCAGCATTCTTTTCAGTCAAGTCCGTGGTGGTCACCCTGTTACAGAATAGCAGAAGGTCCGTTATTGTCCGCCGCCTTATGGAAAGATGCCTCTCAAAACCAGAGATTTGTGAAAAGGAAAGGAAATGTTTATTTAATGCTATACAGAGTTAAAGCAGCAACTTAACTTCATTAAAATATCAAAGTCCTTCAGGATACCCACAGATGCCCACAGTGCTTCCTATCTCCCTCTGCCCTAATTCAGGGTACTGTAATTGAAAGGAAGAGAAGCACACGTCCGGGATCCAGGCTCTTGACACTGTCAGCTGTGTCGTCATCCAGGCAGGATCTCTAATTAATTCAAAGCCATGTGGCCCCTTCTCATTGCCTACTGGCAAGAGTTCTTTCACCCTTCTTCCAGGCCAAGTCTCTCTTGTTCCCAGGCCACGCAGCCAAAGGGAGCACCCCAAAGCCATGTGCTCCTTCTTCTACCAAAGCTGTGGGGAAGGGGTCCCCACTCTGGAAAAACCACGTGGCAATTCTCTGCTAAGGCCACATGGTGATTTTCCCTCACAGGGTTGTGAGGGTCCTAACTCTCGGGAAAGCACGTGGATTCTCTCTCAATGGCTGCCGCGTCTCTCCGTTTAAATCCCAGAGCCAAATCTCTTCTGAACCCCCATTTCTGACTCCTCCTACAATCAGTTACACCTGCCAGCATTCCTGTATATTCCAAGTATTTTTGGGATGCCATCATGAGTCTGGGCAGGTGGGTCCCCATTTTCTGGAACCAATCTTCTCCAAGCTCCCATGCAGGTGCTGTGACTTGAGGTTCTTCCCCCAGTCACGTCTTGGGGGGAGTCCTTTCCATCCCCCTGGCTCAGAGCATGGTCACAGCTATTTAACACATCTAAGCTACCAGCCAAAGGCTATAGATATGTTAAATGACCATGCCACGGATTAGCAGCTCTGCACGTCCCTGCTCCATGTGTCCCTTCCCCCAACTCATACCTGTGGGGGAAGGGGTGAGGACATCTTATATGTCCCTCTAATATTCCCTGGACACCCTGAGTTCTGGGCCCATTTGAAATCCCTATTTTGGGGCCCCCCTCCTGGCTGCACCCTGCATTAACCCCAGCACCTGTTTCTGAGTTTAACATGCTGTGGCATTGCATTAGGGTCCATGTTTTGGTCAGACTTCCAGTAGCTGGATGATGACTCTGTAGGGTGATAGAGAGAATGACCTGGTACTGCTGCTGCCGCTGACGCATGCCAGTGGCTCATGTGTGGGCACAAACTGCCAGCAAAGCTGCTCACGCCAGGAAAAGGGGATGGGCTACCCACCGTCCACACCACCTGGCCCTGTTGTGATTTGTTTTCCCTGTTCATGAAGAACCAGTCTCTTCTGGATGAATAAGAGACCGGGGTCAAGATGGAAGAGGTAAGAGGATGCAGAAGGTCAGCCCCATGGGCTATAGGAATGAGAGGATCTTGTCTCTCTTTGTTCTCCTCTGCGGACAGGGAGCTTCAGCCTCCTAAATTCTCTGCCTGCCTGCTGCACTCAGCTTCTGTGCCCCCTCTTTCCTCATCTGCTCACCACTTACAGGTTCTCTCACACGTTCAGTTTTTGGAACAAATCTGGACTAACCTAAAGCCCAGGGATTTCAGCTGCTCTGGCTCCACGTCCAGGTCTCACATCTGGGAGGCTGGCACCTTGGACCCCACAAGAGTTGAATGGCTTCTACTGTCATCCTGCCCCTACATTCCTGATGGAGCCATCTGCTGAGCACCGCATTCCCCAGGAGGGGGAGCCCTGCCCTGCTGTTGCTGTTCCCTGTCCCCTCCTGGTGTCTGGTACACTGAATGCTTCTCACCTTAGCCCACTGATTCTCAACGGGGAGGCAGCATTTGGAAATGCATATGCGGGGCCAGAAAGGGGGCACTTTTGATTGTAGCAACAACGGGAGAGCACTGCTAGCATATAGAGGGTGAGTGGCAGGGATGCTAACCAATTTGTCCTGCCGAAAATGCCAGTGGTGTTGAGGTTGAGGAATGCTGATCCTTCCCCAACAGGGTGCGTGCTGGCTCTGTCAGAGGGACACGAACACCCTCAGTCCCAACCAGAACCTTCTTCTTAGTCTTTTCTTCACAGCGGAGCTTCTCTTCTCCCAGCGTGGTTTTGTGAATAAGAACTTCAGTCAACTCCTTCATTCCCTCCTGGAGGATCCACCTTTCCCAGAGTTGGCCTGAGAAAGGCCCAGACCTTTCTATCCTTGCCCATTGAACGTACTTTTCCAACTTGTTATACCAGTCTAAAGCCTATTTATTTTTTGGTTGCTAATTTTGGCTCTACCTTCTAATGAAGTTCTATTTGCTCTCTTTTGTTCTAAGCTACTTCTTCAGGTGAGACAGGTGCAACCTTACTGGTGTGTGAATACCAAGTCTTGAACCCCATCTGTCTTATAGTATTACTTCCTTGGAGATGCTGGCCTCAGGGCTCTTACAATCTGGTCAGGGGAGAGACACAACAAATGAGAAAATATATAGTATATGCATTAGTCTGGTCCGGCTGACATCCCGAAGTACCACAGATTGGGTTGTTTAAACAACAGAAATGGATTGTCTTGTAGTTGTGGAGGCTGGAAGCCTGGGATGAAGGTTGGGAAGGTTAGCTCCTTCTGTAACTATGAGAGAAGGATCTGTCCCATGCTTCTCTCCCAGCCTCTGGTGCTTTGCTGCCAGTCTTTGGTGTTTCTTGGCCTATAGAAGCATCACCCCAACCTCTGCCTACACTTTCATGTGCATTTTCCTTGTGTATGTATCTCTGCATCTGCATGTCCCTTCTTATAAGGATGACAGTCATATTGGATTAGAGGCCCACCCTGTTGTGTTATGACATCATCTTAACTGAGTCATCTTCAATGACCCTGTTTCCAAATAAGGTCATGCTTTGAGGTAGTGGGGTCAGGACTTCATCGTTTGAATTTGGGGAGGTCGTAACTCAGCGCACAACAGCAGAGTAGATTGTGATAAGGACTAATGAGAAAAATAAAGCAGGGGAAGGGTGGGGAGAGCATAGAGGTTGATGGGGGGATGCTGTTTCCCATGGGTGGTCAGGGAGAAAATCACTGATCTGATCTGAAGGCAATGCAAGAGCCAGTCACATACATGTCCAGCAGAAGAACATTCTAGACAGCAGGAATAGCAAATACAGAGGCCTGAGCTGGCGGGGCAGGGGGCGGGAGCAAGTGTGAGAACCAGCGAGGTGCTGATGTGGATGGGGCGGAGACAGCAATGGGTGGGCGTGAGGAATGAGGTCAGAGGCGGCTGGGGCAACCAGAGCACGGGTCACTTGTCTGAGTGTTTGTGCTGAACATAATAGCAATAGCTACCAATTATTGAACATCTGCAAGTTAAAAGCACCCTGAAGTGCTTATTTTAATTTTTTTGGCACAGATGTTTTTCATTTTGTCTTATTTTATGGAAGAGGCTCAGAGAGATTCAGTGGTTTGTCTTGTATAACCTGCTCAAGGGATGGCAGCAGATTAGACCCCCTGGCTATTTGGCTTCCGAGTCCACGTGCATAGCCTCCCCACTGAACAACTCTTATGGGTATATATGGACACAGACACACTTGATTTATCCTGAGACTCAGTCAGCTAGCTGGCTTGTTTGATGCCAAGGGGCTCTGCAAGGCTTTTTCTAGCCCACCCAAACAAATTCTTTCATTGGCCCATCTGCAAACCTAAAGTGACCTCATAACTCCTCCTCCCTTTTTTCCTTTTGACATCATGATGGGTTGAAAATGAAGCCAATTTGCTATTGGTATGTTTTGGGAATTTTCTACCCTTCTCAGAGTTTAGGTTCCATCCAAAACAAAAGCGACTCAATCTCTCTCCCCACTGATAGGATGCAATCCAGACACAGGAAACATCAGAGACAGGAACAAGCTTTTGTCAAGATTGCAGCCAATGAGATTTCCGGATGGCAAGGATGGAAGAAGAAACATTGGCTGGAGGAAGAAAGCTAATATTTTGCTGCTTTGTAATTTGGCCCAAGTTCAGACCAAGACACATACCCTCATAGGCAGGTTGTCCATTCCCTCCAAACAAACTTTAGTTCTAACGCACCCATAACTCAGCAACATAGAATAGCACATGTTCCTTTGCTAAGGAGAATTAATCCGATGTCCCAGGCAGGATCTCTTTATCATTTTGTTAATTACCTAAGAAGCAGAGAGCTCCTTTAATCCAGGCTACCTTAAATACCGCAGGGCTTGCTAACTAGATTCCATTTTGCATCAGATACATTCTTTCATTTAAAATCCAGAGCATAATAGAAAGATTAAAAGCAGTAGGAACAGACTGTGCTGCTGCTCTTGTTTGTCACAGCGTAATTCTTCTTGTCCCAGCATTAAACAGTAGCTGGCAGTAAAGAAAACCTCAGGAGTACAATATTCTTGGGGTTGCATCAGGGTGGAAGATTAAACTGCTAAACCATTTGAGATGTCTCTGCTTTGTCCTTCAACCAAGAGGCCCTGGCTGCTCTCCCTGTTGTTCTACAATGAAGCGCGTTTCTGCGGTGGTAGGGAGAATTTACGAGGAGCTCAGGGCTTCATGTCTGAAGATACTTTTTCTCAGAAACAGGCGGAGGAGAGAGAAAAAAACCCAATCCTGGAAAGCGAAGTAGCCTTGCTTCATGTGATTTTATTTAAGAAAATTTGATACCTGTGCAAACCGAGGTTGCCTGTGCCAATGACTAAAGTAGAACAAACAGAACTTTTCTGTGAAATTCCTAGTGAAGCAAAACTTTCCTAGAATTGAAATTTGATCTTTCTCACTGAAGTAATGAGTCACTGAAATGTGGGCATCATGATTCATTCTCAGTGTAACTAGAACATTGGAATGATGTTAAATATTTCAGCCTCGTTTGCACTGCAAAAGTCAACTCCCATGGATCAGTTCCCAGCTCAAAATAGCACATCAAGTTGGGTGGGGAAACTTGCAAATCAGTTTCTCTCTGCTTTGATCTAATGTAAAAGCAAGGCCTTGAGGTTTCTGGTGGTAGATAATATTCTGGAGAGCTGGAAAGCAAGTGCAGAATCCCACGATGTTCCTGGGAACGGAAGTTTGGAATTGGAATGGAAGATGGGGTGCTGTGGGCAGGGGGCGGGAAGGTAATGATATTAAGTGAGCTATTTCAGAAGCTATTTCAGGAGTGACAGACCACCACAACCCCCCAGAAAGGGCCCCGAATGAAAAAAGGAAGAGGGCGAGCTGCAGACCTCTCCACTTCCACACACAGGTCCACTATTGCTCACGTGCACACACCAAGAAACTACCGCAGCTGGTGTTTTCCACATCAAGGGACAGGGTTCCCTAGGGAGCCTCCAGGTTCTCTGGTTCCAGAAACTATGAGCGCAGCTGGCTCATAGAGAGGCAGCCATCTCTACCCCATAGGCCAGAAGTGCCCAAAGACCTTCCTGTCCCCAGTGTCTCCCCTGCGGCTGACAGTGGCATTCTCCCCAGAGTGTTGGAATTATCTGCATTTGAATTAACTTACACATAATTAAAAACAAAAAGAACTCCAGGCAGCTGGTGTCTGGCTGTAAGATCAATCATAAGGTTGTTGATAATTCTCTAGCTCTTACAGTACTGCTCCTGACTTTTGAGGTTGTTAAAGACTCCTTTGAAAAGCCTTATGCAATCTGCAGTTCTTCTTTCCAGAACAATGCACAAATACACAGAGTTTGTATGTAAGTTAGGCATTTCACAGATCTCCCGAAGTCCACCCGTGAAGCTTACCCATCACAGTGCCTCTCAGCTCTTAGTGTCCTTCCCTCCACTTACTCTCTACTCATGCTTAATCTCACCTCCTCCACGAAGTCTTCTATGCTTTCTCCCATCTGAACACCTACAGCTCTCACCACCTGCACTGCTCTTTTATGTTGTCCTGGAGGGTATATTTTCTTTTCGTTCATACAAGTCTTGCCATCCGGAATGATTATAAGCTCCTTGAGAGCAGGTATGTTGTTCTTCAATTTTGCATCTCCAGAGCCCTGGGTAGGAAGGAGGGACTCTGCTATGCCACTTGCTTAACACAAAGTTTTCCCCCCACTTACATTTCTTATACATGCAACTTCTTCCCTTATCATTAGAAAGCAGCAACTGACACATGTTTTTTACCTCCTCTGGAGAGAATTCTTTACCAAGAGGAATGTGAAGTGTGTAGAGGACACCAAGCCAATGGAAGGTGACCCTTCCCAACAAAACAGTCACTGCCAGCTGCAACCCGGGAAGCACACTCTGCCAACTGCAGCTCCATCCTGAGGAGTCAATTCATGATTCAGACAGCTGGTTTCGTAAGTGACCAAAGCTGCAGCCAACGGAACTCTCACAGGTTGAGGCCCTTCATACTCTTATAGTTGGGGAGGTTTCAGTGTAATCCTTCTTCCCCTCTTACCACAGGCCCTACTGGACTTAACTTAAATCTCTTTTAAAGAGAGAGGTGCTACTTCACATTTACAGGGTCGTCTCCCCAAAGCCTTCTCAAGGATGGACCCACAGTAAGATGATGTCTTCGGTAACTCGTCTCCTCGTCACTCGTTACAGTGCACTTTCCTGCTGATATTAAAAGACAGTGTATGTTGGGATTAAAGAGCAAAACTAATACAAGTAACTTTCGGAAATCTAAAAACTTTTCACTTAATTTTTCCTAGGATGATTTTATGATTTATTGGTTATGTGCTATGGTATCAGACCAACATAGATTTTAATATTACCAGCAGTATCCTGAGGATGTTAACGTCTCAAAACCTCAGTTTCTCCTCTTGTAAAGTGGGAATAATGATACCAACTTCATAGGTTTGTGGTAGGGATTAAAATCAGACCATGCATACACAGTTTATATTAAAATGAAATCATGTATACCAGAATGTCTAGCGTGTACTAAATGTTCAATGAATGAGTAATCCATTATACACCCTAAGGCTTTTGCTAGATGACATCTAGATGATTCTAGAAGCCATGGGGTCATGCTGAAGTCACCTAGACTTAAGTAGGTCAGAAGCAGACTTGGACTGGAACCAAAAGACTCACTCAAAATCCTGATAGGACCTATTCCTAAGTCTCTCAGCTGTGGACCCCACCTGCAAAGGACAGTCATTTCCACCACAGAGCAGGAATGTGTAAATTAAATCAGACTTTTGGTAGGAAAGTGTCTAGCCTTCAATTTAGCACTTGGGAGGCACGCCATGAAAACTGACACTCCACCTGTAGTGCTGTCACCAGCCAGGGCCTAGTGACAGACCATGATGGCCTTTAAGAAGGCTTTTGTGAGAAAGTCCTGACCTGGGCTTCTTTTTATATTTAGCTATTTATTCACAATTTCCAGAGTCTTTATTCCTTCCTAAGGATCTTCTGTCTAGCTTCATTTGCCCTTGACCCTCAGTTCTTATTTTTATTGTTCATGTACAGTTTTCTGTCTTTTACCCTCAGTTCTTTATAGTTCTTCATAGTGCAGGTCTGCTGGCAACAAATTCTCCCAGTTTTTGTTTGTCCAAACATGACTTTATTTCATCCCCCTTTTCAAAGGAACTTTTCATTGGCTACTCATTATAACCTGAATTCTCATTTTCTGTCAGTGCTGGAAAGATGACTTTCTCTTGTCTTCTGGCCTAGGTTTCTGATAAGAAATCAGTGGTCATCCTTATCTTTGTACATATGTAATATGTCTTTTTTCCTTGTTTCAAGACTTTCTCCTTGTCTTTATTTCTAAAAAAACAAACAAACAAACAAACAAAACCTTATTTATTTATTTATTTATTTATTTTTAGAGAGTGGGGAAGGGAGGGAGAAAGTGAGGAAGAGAAACATTGATGTAAGAAACATTGATTGGGTTGCCTTTTGAATGGGCCCCGACCAAGGATTGAACCCGCAACCCAGGCATGTGCCCTAACTGGGAATCAAACCTGTGACCTTTTGCTTTGTGGGAGGACACCCAACCTACTAAGCTACCTGATCAGGGCAAGACTTTCTCTTTACCTTTAATTTTTAGCAATTTTACTATGATATACTTTTATGTGGTTTTTAAAAAAATTGGGATTTACCAAGCTTCTTGGACCTATCATACTTTTCATCAATTTTGAGAAGTTTTTGTCATGATTTCTTCAAAATATTATTTCTGCTCAATCTTACTGTCTTTT
This sequence comes from Anoura caudifer, assembly GCA_004027475.1. Taxonomy (NCBI): domain Eukaryota; kingdom Metazoa; phylum Chordata; class Mammalia; order Chiroptera; family Phyllostomidae; genus Anoura; species Anoura caudifer. Next base: position 5,282 of record PVKU01009956.1, on the reverse strand, counting down.
CTCTCTGAGGTTCCAATCACCCGTGTGTTGGACTGTATTACATTGTCCCACAGGCCTGTGCATTTCTGTTCGTTTTTCTTTAATCTTTTTTCTCTTATTTCTTCAGATTGAATAATTTGAGCTAATCCATTTTCAAATTTACTGATTCTCTTTCCTTGTCACCTCTAACAGGCACTGAAGCCCACCAGTGAATTTTTTTTATTTCAGTTGTACTTTTCAGTTCTAGAATTTTGATTTAGTTATTTTTTTACAATTTTTCTTCCTCTGCTAAGATTTTGTATCTCTTCATTCATAGACCATATTTTTCCTTTCGTTCTTTGCACATATTTCATTGAACTCTTTGAACATATTTATCACAGCTGATTTAAAGCCTTTGCCTTCTTAGTCTAACATCTGAGCCACGTCATGTTTGTCACTATTGACTGCTCTTTTTCTTGATCGTGGATCACGTCTTGCCACTTCTTGGTTATCTATGATCTTTCACTGAATACTGGATATTTTGTGTTGAATGTTGTAAAAATTCTGAATTCTGTTATTTCCCTGTAAAGTGTTAATTCTTGTTTCAGCAGGCAGTTCAATTATGGGTTGATCACCTGGCACTCGTGTAAACTTAATTTGCTACTTTGCTATAGGACCTGTGGAGAGCCCACTGTATTTCCCAAACCTTTCTACTTTCCTGGAGCTCAGTCTTCTGCCTTCCCTGAGATTTTGTTAGGGCTTCATTTTAGGCTTTGTTAAGGTAGGTCTGGAACAGAGCAGATGTTGATTCTCAAGCCCATCCTGCCTGCCCCCTGTTTTTGAACATGACTTTATTGGAACACAGTCATGCTATTCATTTGCATATTGTCTATGGCTGCGGTCTGCTGAGCCCCAGGTAGTCTCTTCCTGCTCAGCCCAGTTCCCGGCCCTGGTCTCATGAGAGGCCCCTGCAGAAATGATAGGGAAGCCCCCTCTCTGCAGAGTTCCCTTCATGCTGATGCCCTGCTCCACAGTTCCGGGTGCTTCAGCTGTGCTACACTCTGCTTTCTGCCTGCCCATCCCAACTTCCAGGCCCTGCTGTATAGTCAGAAAACTGTCTCCTGGCAGAGGACTGGATGATTGTTGGGGTTTACCTTTCGGTTTTTATCTCTCAGGGATAGCAGTTTATGGGCTTGTTGTTGTCCACTATCTGCAAACAGTTGCCTCAAACACTTTCACCCAGTTTTATAAGCTGGAGGACTAGGTTGCAATAAGTTGCTGCATCATGGCTAGAAGTATAAATCCCTCCAGTTCTTTTTAAAGCCTCATCACCCTTGTGGCAGATGATATTTTGCAGAGTCTCTGGCTCAACTTCTTCTTTCTCCTCCAACTCCCAGTTTAATGTATCTCCTCTTCTTCAAGAAGAGGCCAGGTTCTCTTAGGGACCCGCTACTAATTTTCTAGTTTCTCTCCCAGGGACATCTGCAGTTCAAAGCCATTGCAAAATGAACTAACTCTCCCCAATGCAATGACTGATACAACCCTTTCGGACTATGGTAACTGGCTCCACTCAGGGCCTTTTTTCCTTAGGCTGATTCAGAACAGTGTCCACTCACCCTATATGCTTACGGGGTTTTAGAATTAGATTTTGCAACAGAACATTGTGTTCGCATTAATATGAGTTCGCCTTTCCATGTATGGGAGAAGAGTAATTGGCCACAGGCTCACATGCAAAGTAATTGGTAGATAACCTACCTAGTTAGTTCTCATCATGATAAATGAAAGCGGGAAAGTAAACTTTTATTTATGGTGAGATGATGATGAGTTAGGCGCTCTGCTAAGCACTTTAACCTACATAAAGCCATTTCATCCTTGCTGTAAACTTGAAGAGATGGTATTATTATCCCCAGTTGTAAAATGAAAAATGGGAGGTTTTGAGAGATTAAATAATTTGTGCCAGTGTCAGATTTGTGAAGTCCCCAAACCAAGTAGATCTGCGTGACTTTGGATTTTTCTAGACTCCAGATGCCCTCACTGAAGAGCAGAACTGGGCTCCTCTTTCCTATATGCACAATTCACAGGTCTATGTTTTTTGTGACTTACTCTCTTAAATCTGTCCTTGGTTTAAACAGACTTTACTTGGATATGAATGTTGAATAGTACATGGTATGATTTTTTTCTAGACTGAAATTAGCATCCAAGAGGAGAAGCTAAGAATGGAAATAGTTGAAGTGTTGTTGGTTTAGGAAGCCAAAGTTTTGCTCACCCCTCTTTAATATTTATCAAAGCTAACATTGATTAAGCACAGAGCCTTCTCTCTGCCCCTGTGGCAAGTATTTCAGACGCATCTGACTTAATCCCCTCAGTGAAGCTGTGAGCTGTGTGTTACAGTTAGACCCTGTGTTCAGACTAAAACAGTAACTAAAGTCTGGGGAGGTTAGATAGTTTCCACTAGATGATAATCAGCAGTCAGAGTCTGACCAGACTATGAGATTTCAGCCTGTGTGTCTCACCACTGTGCTGCACTCATTTCCAATGGACTCTTAAAAAAAAAAAAAAAAAAAAGCCCTGCCATCCTGGAATTCCTGGAATCATAAATAATTCCTTACAGTCTTGACCTCTTAGCCTCCATGCCCATAACTCTTTTTCTAGACAGTGGAAAAGGCCTTAAAATAGGTTTGGGTTCAAATTCAGACCTTGGTACTTTCCATAAAACTGAAGAAAATCATTCCTATTTTGCCAGGGCTGTGAGGGTTAGAAGCTGTGAGCACAGAGAAAGTGGTCAAATGTTCATAACTTGTAGAATTACAGGAATAAGCAAGCACCCTACTGTGGCAGACCCTTCTGCGTGGTGTGGGCCCAGCTCCCACTCGGAGATGCACAGGACCCACGCCCACAGATAGGTTCTCTCGAGGGTAATCAGATTTGCAATATACTTAAGCTGCTTTGAGCTTGCTTTTTGCTAAAACTCCCTCACCCTGCAAGTGCTAAACCTTGCAGGGACCAGTATAACCGGCTCAACCACTTTTGCCTTTTCATTTGCTAATATCCTTCTTCTGTGATGCGATTAGGGGCATTGGCTCCTGTGTTGTAACCAGCTTGTAATGTGAGGAGATATAGAATAAAGGCTTTGTCATGGCAGAGGCCGTGGCTTTTGCTTCCCTTGAGAGAAAAGCCATGCTGTCGTCCTTTTTCCTCTACTGGACTTGGTAGTCCATGTGAATGTTTTATTTCATCCATAATGATGTGGACACTGCTGGCCGGTGTCCACATCACCCTACACGTTAAAGTATGATCCTCAGTCTATTTAATTTTCTCTGCCAGTGGCTGGCAGGCGCAGGTGATGGTGCTGTCAGTTAAAACCTTCATGTATTATGAAACACGGCTGCCTAATCTCTCAAGAACAAAGGACAACCCATCACACAGCAGATGGAGTGACCTTCCTCTCTAAAATGATGGAGTAAATAATACTGCCTGCCTGTGGGGTGTGTGTGTGCGCATGCGCAAACATCCCACGGGAAGAATATCATTTGTGAAAATCTGATAAGAAAAGCAGAACAAACTGATTCCTGGAACAGAGGGAAGAGGTTTAAACAGCCAGAGTGTGGATCTTATTCCACAGAGCTATGAAGACGAATGATAAATCTTGAATTCTGTTCAATCCACCAGCAAAAACAGGTGCGAAGGCTTGGGGTCCTGAAGGACCAGGCCAACTCAACAGAAGTGAAGAAGTGGAGGGATGGAGTCGGGCACTGGAAATGCGGGGCTGCATGCTCTTTGCTGCACCCCTCACCCTCTACCCCATCCCCTCCCTTATTGCCCACCTCGGCTTCTGCGGCTCACGCTTTCCCGTGGTCACTGCTCCTGGGTTTAAAAGGGTCAGGCTACTCCGGTAGAAAGTCTGGGTAGGTAGGGATGCAATGAGAAGGGCACGTGTCACCTGTGAACACCGTAGGAGAGTCTTTCCCCGCATCCCGCTCAGAAAGGATGGGGTAGCCTGGTCCTCAGAACTGTTGCAGGGGCTGGTGGCCTTGGTGAGGACGGATGGTGATATAGGCCATAAAAGATCCCTTAGGACTGACTTCTTCCTCCCACCCGAAGCCGGCACCTCGCTGTTCTGCCTTGGGAGCTTGCTAACCCAAAGAGTATCATCTCCACTAGTTCCTTAAAAGCCAAACCAGTAAGGGATTCAGGAAGGGTGTGTGTGGGGGTGGGGGGTGGGGGGTGGGGACAGAGATACAGAGAGAGATAGATAGATGAGAGCGAGCGAGAGAGAGAGAGCTCGCATGCAGAGGCCCACAGAATCCAGGCCATTCCTGCAGCCTTGTGCACAGAACAGCACACATTCCCCAGGGTGCTGCCGGTGGCTGCGCGTGTAACCAAGGGCCTGAGGCGGCAGGGTAAAGTGAGGGGTGGGGTGCCCCAACAAGATAAAAGATAAGAACTGAGAATGGGCAGAGGAATTCTCTATGGAGAAATCGCAGAAATAACTTTAAGGATGGACAGAAAAGATGCTTCCAGCAGACCATGGATGGGGCGCTAACAGAAGCCCAGGAAGTATCTCCACGTTGAAACGCAAAGCTAGGACAGCAAAGTTAGTGTGAGGAGGCCTGGGCCTTAGAGACGCCCTTTCCCGCTCTGCGTACGTTTACTAACAGTAAAACAAAGGGTTGTTCCAGAGCGGTAATTCTAAGTCTCCCTTTAAGTCAAGAACGCCTTTAGAATGCGATGTAAGTTCGGCGTTCCCCCCCTCCCCCGAAATGGGCGGCAGGGCACAAATGCACATAAGTGGGGTGCATTTTCGGGGGGTTCCTGCACAGCCTCGCGGCCTGCAGGGGCAGGCCCCTGGCCGCTAGCTGGGGATCCTTCCCTCTCCTCCCTCATTTCCCCAGAGGATCGGGGCCAGAATGACTTAGCATCTTCCTGCAGCAGGGAACGGGGGAGGGGGACCTGCACCGCCCAGAGCCCAAGCTCTCCAGCGTTTGGCAAGTCACACCCACCCTGATGTCTCCTTTGACCAAGGACCATTGCCTGCACTCTTTGGCCCACCACATCTCCAGCTTCGGGAGCAGCTTCCAGGGTCATCCTTGCCGCACCTCTGGGTCTGGGTAGGTCAGGGCACCCTCCCCACCCTGCAGCTGGCCTGCTCTACCTCTCAGCAGCCCGAACCCCCGGGTCACTAGAAGGCTGAAAATACAGTTGCCCCTCCTGTCCGCGGGACTGCCCTTCATCCCTCTGCGGCGCTTTCTGCTTTGCCCTTTCTCCCTCCCGCCTGGTCTCAGCTCCCCCGCCCCCCACCGCCGAAAAATTACGGTAATATTGAA
>PVKU01009955.1:21457-57027 GCA_004027475.1 Anoura caudifer | reverse complement strand
CCCTTCCCCTTCTTTCCTCTGTTATCCTCCTTCCCCTACACTCTGGTTACTGTCAGTTTGTTCTTTATTTCAATATCTCTGGTTATCTTTTGCTTGCTTGTTTTGCTGATTAGGCAACTTTTAATTAAATTAAATAAGATATATTTGGAGTTAAATTTTGTAGCTGTATATATTAAAAAGTGTAAAAAGAGCTAAGTATATTTTGTTTTATTATAACAATTTAATCATTCCCTATTAAATAAAGGCAGGAAATTATAATCTCTGTGTGTCTGTGTGTTTCTAATTGAATATAGACTATGAAGTACTTTATTTAAGAGAATAGTTTTTAATTTCAGATAGTCTATGATTATATTTGACATTTACCAGTTATATGAATATATCTAAGGTACATACCTCTCTGAGCCTCAATTCTTTATTTGGGAATAAAAATAGTTTCATGGGTATGTTATAAGGGCTAACTGAGAGAATATATAAAGGTCCTTAGCATTTCACTAAGATAATAAGTGCTTTTGCTAAATCACAATTACTATAAATATCCTTCCCAAAGTTGGGGATTAACTCCAACTAAAAGAAAACTAAAGTAAATAAAAAAGCTCTATATAAAGCATGTTAAGTGCCACATGATTTGTAGAGCACTTTCATTTATGTTATTTAAATTATTGAGCAAAAAAGAAAAAAGAGAAAGAGCTTATAGACACAGACAATAATGTGGTGATTGTGGAGAGGAGGGAGTTTGGTTGGAGGTGAAAGAGGATGTAAAGGGGTTAAACAATAATGGAAAAAATATAATTAAGAAAAATCACCCTGGATATTTTAACTTCATTTAAAAAAATTAAAAGTGGGGTAACATTGGTTGATAAAATTATATAAATTTCAGTTGCTGATAGGGATGTAAATTGGTACAGCCACTATGGAAAACAGTATGGAAGTTTCTCAAAGCATTAGAAATAGAGCAGCCATATGGCTCAGCAATCCCTCTTCTTAATATCTACCCAGAAAATTTGAAAACATTTACTCACAAAGATATATTCACTCCTATGTTTATTGCAGGATTATTCATTATAGTTCCCTTCATTTCAAACAGAGAAAACTGAAGCTTCAAGAAATTATGTAATTCATCTTAAGTCACAAATCCATTAAGTAGCCCATTTGTATTTTAACCCATATTTCCCTAACTGCCTAATCCATATACTTTCTAGAATGATAATTTACCTTAGAATACCATAAATAATAAATTAATAGCATTTTGATTCCATATTTTATTAATTTACTTTTTCTTGCTCAAATTGTAGATGGCTAGCTAATGAATTAAAAGTGTGAGGTTATTAGCTAATATTCATTATAATGATGATATTCATTATAAACCCCTGCAGATATGTTTCTATTTCTAAAATTATTATTGAAAGTGATTGATAATATCCCTTCTCTTTCTTTGTTTCTATGAACACTAGTATGAATGCTGGGAATTGAATTTGCCCACTGTTATTGAAATGATGAAATATAAATTATTCAGACTTCTCCAGGAAAGTAGTGATCTAAAATAATTGTGAAAAAAGTAAACAGCATCTAATTAAAATAATCCTTCCTAACACTTGATGGGTCTTCCTGAGAGTCTTTGTGTCATTCAAGCCAAGAGAAGTTATTTTTTTATTAATTAAATTTATTGGGGTGACATTGATTAATAAGATTATATAGGTTTCAAGTGTACATTTCCCTGATATATGAATCTGTACTTTGCATCGTATGTCCAACACCCAAAGTCAAATCATCCTCTGTCGCCACATATTTAACCTCCTTTACTATCACTTCCAATTCCCTTCCTTCTCTAGTTACCACCATACTGTTGTCTGTATATAAAAGAGAAGAAAGCAAAGGACCATTGCTATTATACCTTGCTTTAAATTTCCCTGATGGTAAAATAACACACTATTTTAGCCACATTTTGGTTCCACACTTGGATAGTTGTTAATCCACAATTCATGACGTGTTCCTTGTGTTTTCTCCTATAGATCTGGCAGGAGAAAACAAAAAAAGCAACTGAAGAATGAGAAACCATACAGAAGTAACAGAATTTATCCTCCTGGGACTGTCAGATGACCCAAAGCTTCAGGTGGTGATCTTTGTCTTTCTGCTCATCACCTACATGCTCAGCATCACTGGAAACCTGACCATTATAACCCTTACCCTGCTGGATTCCCATCTCCAGTCCCCCATGTATTTCTTCCTCAGAAATTTCTCCTTATTAGAGGTTTCCTTCACAACTGTCAGTATACCTAAGTTCTTGGGCACCATTATTTCAGGTGATAAAACCATTTCCTTTAATGATTGCATTGTTCAGTTATTTTTTTTCATTCTCTTGGGAGTCACTGAATTTTACCTTCTGGCTGCCATGTCCTATGATCGTTATATTGCCATCTGCAAACCTCTGCATTACATGACCATCATGAATCGAAGAATCTGTATACTCCTTGTCTTCTCTTCATGGCTAGTTTCATTCTTAATCATATTCCCTGCACTCATGTTGCTCTTGAACCTCAATTACTGCAAATCAAATATTATAGACCATTTTACCTGTGATTATTTTCCCCTGCTGCAACTTTCTTGCTCAGAAACAAAATTCCTAGAGATAATGGGGTTCTCCTGTGCTGTGTTTACTCTGATGTTCACTTTGGCATTGATATTTCTGTCCTATCTCTATATCATCAGAACGATTTTAAGAATCCCTTCTACTAATCAGAGGACAAAGGCCTTTTCTACATGTTCATCTCACATGATTGTTATCTCCATCTCTTATGGCAGCTGCATTTTTATGTATATTAAAACTTCGGCAAAAGATAGGGTGTCCTTGAGCAAGGGAGTTGCTGTGCTAAACACTTCAGTAGCACCCATGCTGAACCCCTTTATTTACAGCTTAAGGAATCAGCAAGTCAAGAAAGCCTTCATGAACATGGTGAGGAAGACTATTTTCCACAAGCAAATTAAATAATGTGGCATAATGAATTAGAGACACATTGCCGGAAAATTTAAAAATATAAACATGAAATTTCAGTAGCTTCTTCAAATCACAATGAACTCCCTGTCATTCTTGTTTGTTGTCTTTGTTTTTTTCTGTTTGTTTTATATACTTACCATTTAATTTAAATTACTTTTCTTATGTCTTTCTGACTCTCATTTTTCTGAACATTTCACAATTTTTTAATTTAACTTTTTATTTATGTATAGTTGGTATAAATCTTATATTGGTAATGGTAATTTCAGGTATACAATAACACAACTTCTTAAACAATAATGTTTAAAAGTGAAATTATATGTTGAGTTTTGTTTAGGAAAAAAATAACCACCAGCTTCCCACCCAGCTCCTTTGGTTCTCAGCAGTTTTCAGGCATCAAGAGTATGTTAGTTCCCACCAGGGCTCCAAGATCATCCAGGGGTATCCAACCCTTTGGCATCTCTGCGCCACACTGGAAGAAGAGCTGTCTTGGGCCACACATTAAATACATTGAGACATGTAGTCACAAAAAAATCTCATAATATTTTAAGTAAATTTATGATTTTGTGTTTGGCTGTCCTGGGCTGCATGAGGCCCACTGGTTGCAGGTTGGACACCCTGGCAGAAACTAGCACTTGGACAGTCCCTGTAAAGCCCAAATGTTGTACACATGTTCTACTCTCCTTTCCTTCTGAGGGAGGGGCAACTGAGTAGTATTGGCCTCGATGTACTGCTGAAAATAGATGAAGCATAAAATATTCAAAAAATCCTTTTATAGTGTCATACTTTCTTTACTTTAAATGCTTTTAAATTAGTTAAGTCTCACTTTATAGCCTAGAATACAGTCACTTTTGTAATCATTTCTTGACCATTCAAAAATTACACATAATGACAGTTGAATGCAGTGTTCTATACAAGTAAACTAGGTCAAGTTTATTAATGACATGATTTAAATTTGTACTTTTATTGTTTGTGTTATTACTGAGCTATTTAAATCTCCTTATACAACTATGGGGTTGTTTCTTTCTCTTTGTAGTAATATAAATTGTTTAATTTTAAAAAATATTAACACTGTGGTTTTTTATTTTTATTTTTTATTCTAATTGTTGTTCAAATACAGTTTTCTGTCTTTTACAGAAACACTGTGTTTTTATACAGACACAAATTTGAAACTGTCATGCCTTCTCAGGAACATAACTTTTCTTATCATTATGAAAAACAACAGTACCTCTTTTTATGTAGTACACTTTTTTTCAGTAACATCTACATTGATTAATATTGATGCAGCTGTACACCAGCATTTTTTTAAAATATTGCTTACATCACATATTTTATTTATCAGTCATTTGCTTTTGAGTGGATGCTAGCATATTGTACAGAACATCTGTGACTCAGTATATGTTTTTATTTCTTGGTTACCTAGATTAGGTACTCCCAACAAGGCCATACATGTGGATAGAGGATGAGAATGTAAATACAGGAGAAATTTGTTTCAAAGGAGTCTGAGTCATCTGTTCATAAGCGTTACTGTGCCTTCTGGACCTGCTCAAGTCTGATCTCTTAAGTATATTTCCCTTTGATGATGGATTGTTGCTGTGAATGGCCAGCATTATAACTCAGAGTGCAATAACACTCACTCCAATTATAGCAAGCTCAAATCTAATTGTCAACTGATGATGTCCTAGGGCTTGACCTATAGTCTCTACCAGGTCACAGTAGTAAACCAGGAAGTGATCTTCAAAAGGAAAATGTATATCTGCAATACACTGCTCCATAAGCACACACTGTGTTATGACTCTTCCAATTGTGGCAAAGCAGAAGTGCCATACAGCATCCCTATTTGTCACTGACACTTTAAATAACATTAGAATTTCTTGATCATTTGACCCAAATGGAAGATCACTACTTCTAAAATCAATACTAAATTTTATCTGGAAAATCAAACATGCAGGAATAATTAAGAAACCTTAGGAAATAAGCAATATGAAAGGACTAATCATAGAAATATTTAAGTATAATATAAAGTTTCTATAATCAAAACATGTACTGGGGCATGAAGGCAGAAAGATTAATGTAGTAAAAATATAAGTGATACATTCTGAGTATACCTATTTCAATAGTTCTAGCTTTGAAAATATTCTTATTGTTTCACATATGCCAAAGACAAAATTAAATAAGTAACAATGGGAGAAACCCTATACAAGTGAACATAATTATAAAATAAATCAACAATCATGGGATGGGAAGAATAAGGAATTGATACAAATAACTTTTCAAAATAGTGTTTTGACAATTGGCCATCAATAAGACAGACACTGCAAAAAGTTTTGAACTTTATTAGATCTTAAAAAATAAATGGAACTATAACAATTCAGAAACTATTTTGTGTGTGTTTTATAGAATTGAGTAATTAGTAAGTAGATTGTTGGAGTTGGGTTTCTCACTGTTGAAGAAAAGAGATACAAATGTAGTATAAGAAAAGTAGAAAAATTCTATGCTGATGGACTGGAATAAGAAATATCAGTGTAAGGCTATTATTTTTGTAAATGTGTTTCCTTTCTCTGTCCTATGAAAGTTCCAAAGAATGACAACTGAATAGTGAAGAGCCAACAAAGCATCCGGATCCTGGGCTCTAAATAACATTTCTTGCTAAAAATAACCTCTAAGAACTAAAGAACTGACCAACAGACATATGAAAAAATGCTGAACACCACTAATCATCAGGGAAATACTAATTAAAAACCACCTCACATACTCAAAATGGCTGTTATCAAAAAGTCAATGAAGAGTGTGTCGGTGAGAATTTAGAGAAAAGAGAACCCTTGTGCACTATTGGTGGGATTGAAAACTGGTGCAGCCACCATGGGAAACAGTATGGAGATTCCTCGAAAAACTAAACACAGATTTACCGTATAATCCAGGAACCTCACTTCTGGGTATTTATCCAAAGAAAACAAAAACACTGATTTGAGAAGATATATGCACCTTCTATGTTGATTGCAGCATTATTTACAATAGCCAATATATGAAAGCAATATAGGTATCCATTGATAGATGAATGGATAAAGAACATGTATGTGTATGTGTATATATGCATATAAAAATAATGGAATATTATTGAACCACAAAAAATGAAATTTTGCCATTTGAAACAACAGATATGGAACTAGAGGGTATTACGCTAAGTGAAATAAGTCACAGAAAGACAAATACTACATGGTTTTACTAATATATAGAATTTAAAAAACAAAACAAGTGAACAAACAGAACAAAACAAAAACACATTCATAGAAACAGAGACCAAAGGGGATGTTTATGAGAGGTAGGGGTGGAGGATGAGTGGAAAAGGTGAAGGGGGATACGGTCAATAACATTGTGACAAGAGTGCATATTTTTCAGAGAAGTCTAAAAATATCTGGATCCTTTAACCACTCTGATTTGATAAATTCTATTTTTGGATTTTGAACATGTTATGCAAAATATTATTGGTAATTGCATTTCTTCCTCCATTCTCTGTAGAGAGTGAAATCTGGGGGTAGAACTGTGTATTTCATTGCCTTAAAACCTAGTCATCATTCCCCCTCATAATTCCTCAGATATAATTGGATACAATATTTAAAAGCAGAAGTCCTACTTGCTTGTGGATACAAGTGTAATACGTATAAATCAGTTGAAATTAAAAGTAAGTTTTTAGGGGGCCTAGATAAAGATAGAAAGTTATTAGGGACTAGGGATAAAAATAAAGGTAGAAAGAGAGTGAAAGAGTGAACAAGGAAGACAGACAGTGAAGTCAGCACCTAGGGGTCTGAGAAAAGATCTAATGGAAAAGAAATATATCTAATAGAATTTTCAGATAAAATGCAATGCTTCATAAGCTAGAGACTCACTATCATTGCATCTAAGAAAATCCATAAAGACTGCATTGCTCACAAATACATATGTGGTGAAGACAAGATACATAATTAATTTCTTTCTGTTTCAAATTCTTTATATGAATGATAATAATATATGCCTCAAAGGGTTTTTTGTTTGGGGGAAAATGAGATAATTTAAGTGTATAGTCAATGCCTGGTAATCAATAAAATATCAAAAATTATTACTAGATGGGACTTTTGGCCAAGTTTGAGGTGTAATTAGACACACTTCACCTCCTCCCACAGCCATAAAAAGGATCACAACTAATCTTAAAACAAAATACAACCAGGACTGCCAGAAAATTTAACTGTGTGGAAGTCCAACAACCAAGATTTAAAGAAGAAAATATTCATCCAGATGGATACAGGGACCCAGGTGGGGAGGACACAGTGTGGCAGTGACAGCAAGGCAGTGGCAGTAGCATCCAGCAAAATGGGCAGTCCCACATTCACCTGTGGCAGCTAAAAACTGGGAGGATACCTGGGGAGCAAGCCATTCCAGCCCCAGGCTAGTCCGTGCAGCCCAGGTTCCAGTGCTGGGAATATACAACCTCATAACTTCTGATTGTAAAAACCAGTGGAGGTTGGCATGGTGGAAGAAACTGCCAGTTTCTCAGGAGAATCCATTTAAAGAGCCCTCATGGCCCTAGAATGTACACAAACCAACCTACTCTGGGATTCAGCACCAGAGCATCAGCTAGAAAGGTGCCAGTTGAATACAGGAAGTGGAGGAAGTGATTGGAAATAGGGCAAGAGCCCAGCAAATGGCATCATTTCCTCTCAGACCCCTCTCTCACATACAGTGCTACAAAGCAGGTTTCCCCACCTTGGTGAATACCTAAGGCTGTGCCCTTTACAACATAACAAGTTGTAAGAGGCATAAAAGGTGGAGTCAAAGCAGCTCTACCCAATACACAGAAAGAAACACAAGGAGACTGCCAAGTTGAAGAGATAAAGAAATATGGTCCAAATGAAAGAACAGATCAAAAGTCCAGAAAAAGAACTAAGTGAAACAGAGATAGCCAACCTATCAGATGCAGAGATCAAAACACTGGTGATAAGGATGCTAGAGATTTCATTGAGTATGGTAAATGCATAAGGAAAGAAATGAAGGCCATACTTTAAGTGAAATAAAGTAAAATCCAAAGGGAACCAACAGTGGAAACAAGGAAGCCAGGGTTCAAATCAATGATTTGGAACATAAGGAAGAAAGAGTCAAGCAGAACAGTATGAAGAAACAAGAATTCAAAAAAAAAAAAAAAAAAAAAAAAAAAAAAAAAAAAAAAAAAAAAAAAAAAAAAAAAAAAAAAAAAAAAAAAAAAAAAAAAAAAAAAAAACAAGGAAAGAATAAAGAATCTGGGACATCTCCAAACATGCCAACATCAGAATCATAGGGATGCCAGAAGGAGAAGAAGAGCAAGATATTGAAAAGTTATTTGAAAAACTAATGAAACTTCTTTAATTTGGCAAAGGAAATATACATACAAGTCCAGGACACACAGAGAGTCCCAGACAAGCTCAACCCAAAGAAGGCAACACCAAAACACATCATAATTAGAACACCAAAGGTTAAAAATAGAGAATCTTAAAAGCAGCAAGAGAAAAGAAGAGGATTATCCACAAAGGAGTTCTCATAAGACTATCAGCAGATTTCACAAAAGAAACTTTGCAGGCAAGAAGGGACTGGCAAGAAGTATTCAAAGTGATGAAAAGCAAGGACCAGTAACCAAGATTACTCTTACCAGCAATGCTATCATTTAGAATGGAAGGGCAGGTAAAGTGCTTCCCAGACAAGGTAAAGCCAAAGGAGTTCATCATCACCAAGCCCTTGTTATGTGAAATGCTAAAGGGACTTATTTTAGAGATCAGAAGGCTAATGCCAAAAACTCAGACAACATTCACTCTGCTATCCTACAGAACTTGCATTTTATTTATTTTTTAAATATATTTTATTGATTATGTTATTACAGTTGTCCCATTTCCCCCTTCAGTCCCCTCCACCATGCACACACCCTCCTACCCACATTCCCCCCTTTAGTTCATGTCTGTGTGTCATATGTTCTTTAGCTTCTACATTTCCCACACTATTCTTGCCCTCCCCCTGTCTATTTTCTCTCTGTCATCAATGCTACTTATTCTCTGTACCTTCCCCCCTCTGTCCTCCTCCTACTCCCATGTTGCTAACCCTCCATGTGATCTCTATTTCTGTGGTTCTGTTCCTGTTCTAGAAGTTGGCTTATTAGTTTATTTTTGTTTTAGGTGTGGTTGTTAATAACTGTGAGTTTGCTGTCTTTTTACTGTTCATATTTTTTATCTTCTTTTTGTTAGATAAGTCCCTTTAACATTTCCTATAATAAGGGCTTGGTCATGATGAACTCCTTTAACTTGACCTTATCTGAGAAACACTTTATCTTCCCTTCCATTCTAAATCAAAGCTTTGCTGGATAGAGCAATCTTGAATATAGAGTCCTTGACTTTCATGACTTGGAATACTTTTTTCCAGCCCCTTCTTGCCTACGAGGTCTCTTTTGAGAAGTCAGCTGACAGTCTGATGGGAACTCCTTTGTAAGTGACTTTCCCCTTATCTCTAGCTGCTTCTAGAATTCTCTCCTTTTCACTGATATATCCCCTGGATCAAGGGACATAAAGGAAAGAATAAACAAATGGGACCTCATCAAAATAAAAAGCTTCTGCATGGCTAAAGAAAACAGCAGTAAAATGAAAAGGAAACCTACTGTATGTGAAAATATATTTGCAAATGATACCTCAGACAAGGAAATGATCTCCAAAATATATAAAGAACTCACACAACTCCACTCCAAGAAGACAAACAACACCATTAAAAAATGGACAAAGGACCTGAATAGACCCTTCTCCAAAGAGGACATATAGAGGGCCCAGAGACATATGGAAGGATGTTCCATATCACTAGTCATCAGAGGGATGTAAACTAAGACCACAACAACATACCACTTCACACTGGTCAGAATGGCCATCATAAACAAATCAACAAACAAGTGCTGGAGAGGTTGTAGAGAAAAGGGAACCTTAGTGCACTGTTGGTGGGAATGCAGACTGATGCAGCCACTGTGGAAAACAGTGTGGAATTTCCTCAAAAATTAAAAATGGAACTGCTTTTGACCCAGCAAAACCACTGCTGGGTTTATGCCATAAGGATCCGGAAACACCAATTCAAATGAACCTATGCACCCCAACGTCCATAACAGCACAATTTACAGTAGCCAAGTGCTGGAAGCAACCTAAGTACCACCAGTAAATGAGTGGTACTTAAATGAGTAAAAAAAATTACATTATATTTACACAATGGAATACTACACAGCAGAAAGAAGGAAGGACCTCCTGTCCTTTGTGACAGCATGGGTGGATTTGGAGAGCATTATATTAAGTGAAATAAGCTAGGCAGTGAAAGAAAAATACCATATGATATCACCTATAAGTGGAACCTAATCGACAAAACAAACAAGCAAGCAAAATATAACCAGAGACATTGAAATAAAGAACAAGCTGACAGTAAACAGAGGGGAGGTTGGAGGGGTACAACAGAGGAAAGAAGGGGAAAGGTCATCAAGGAATGTATATAAAGGACACATAGATGAAGCCAATGGGGGGTAGGTTAGAGGATGGGAGCCAGGATCGTATATGTTGGATGGGACAAAATGGAGACAACTGTACTTGAGCAACAATTTAAAAAATTAAAACAATTAAAAAGGAAGGAAAAAATAAGGCACATATTTAACAAAAAGAAAAAGATCAAAACTCTGAACATTAAAATGACAGCAAACTCACAACTATGAACTGAATCTTTAAAAAAATAGAAAAACAATCTAAGTAAATACCTAGAATAGGAATAGAATCATAGATGTGGAGATCATTTGGAGGGTTATTAGCTGGGAGAGGGAAGGGAGAGAATAGGGGATAAGTCAAGAAATTTAGAAGCATAACTGGGTAGGTACAAAATAGGGAAATGTTAAGAACAGCACAGGCAATGGGGAAGCCAAAGAACTTACATGCACCACCCATGGACATAAACTAAAGGGAGAATTGCTGGAGGGAAGGAGGGTACTGGGCGGGGGGGGGGGTTGCAAAGGAGAAAAATCAGGACAACTGTAATAGTGTAATCAGTAAAATATACTAAAAATTATTGGTACATGTATTACTGTTAAAGAGTTTAAGATACAAAATATAAATAGTTTTACTATTTGTATATAAAATAAAGACCAATGAGTACAATGTTCATTAGTAGAAAATTAATTTCACTATTTCTAGTGAAACATGTTGAATAAACACTTTTATTGCCTATTTTAATGTGTATTAATTATAAAGTCAACACATCTTGATGTCTATGTATATTGTCTTATGTATCAACTAGTGCTTTGTTCATCCTTTCTTATTTTTTTTCTTTTGTCTCAAATTCATACACACTCATCTTTCAGTTCTATAAATAATTTTCATCCTGGCACAAATGGTTTATGTTCATATTTATAATGTGAAGAAAATATGGCTAAATTGTTAAATGGAAAGTTCATATTACACATGCATATATATCATAAGTGAGTATTATATTCTAGTTATAAAATTTGTACCTTTCATTGCAGAAAATGTGAAAATAATGAAGTTAAAAATACTGAATGCCTGATTTCCAAATATTTATATTCTTGGTTTATAAATATTCTCACAATGAGAAAATGTCATATGACAAATATAGGCAAAAAATTTTAATGTTGGGAGTTAATGAAAGTAAATGATATGGTGAAGGAATATAGTCAGCAATTCATAGCAAATATTGCTATAGTATTAGTCATAGGCCGTGGGAAATGTTTCCCTGAATTCAGAGTCAATATTGAAATAAACTCCTTATTGGTTTTCAATATATTTTCCATTTCAGAAGACAACTAATATTGGAAATTCAAAAGAGTGTTTCCTATCATTTCATTCTAGCATAGTAAAGAACTGTTGGGGTTAAGTCCAGAATTTTCTATGAGAAAAATATGGACTCCTTGTACAATCGTACAAGAGTTGTGTTCTAAATCAAACTTCACACACTCAGCAACACATCTTGTTTATATATTCGCCCCATTTATCTCAATCATTTTGTTTAACTTTTATCAATATTTATAAACATGATTCATTCATATCTTTTAATGATGGTTTTCCTTGGCACTCTGTTTACTTAATGAACTCCCCTGAGCCAACAAAAAAGACACATAAAATAAGTCCAGCTCTATCTGTATGACATATATAGACAAGAATATTCTTATTTTCTATTTTTTAAAACAGCACCTGCAGGAAAATATCACAGTCCATGAATTTTTAGGTAAACATTACTTAAATTTTATAGGTGTATAAGCATAGAATTACAAAATAGTCATTTAAAACATTTGCATAAATACAAAGAAAATCTTTAACAAATGTGTTTTATTTCTTTGTCCAGCCAGATGTAACTGAGTTAATGTATGGATCTTGGGTGAGAAACAAAAAGCAGGAATGAGCTGTATGATATTACTAATCTAAAAAGAAAGAGAACTATGCTACCATGAGAAAATTAAATCACCACATTTATTTTGATAGTACAATGAAAATCAAATAAATTTCTAACTCAGTTTATTGGCTCTGAGATTATGTAAATGTTTAAGCCAATTAGACAATTAAATTTGAGGCTAAATCATCAAGAAGACACAAGAAGTAAGTAAATTTGTTATTCTTCAATATAATATTCCATTTTATTTAAATGTTTTAAAATATTATGTGCATATATATGTGTATTATATTCCTTTCAATATTAAAAGTAAAATAATTGTTTACTACCAAGAAAACTATTAATGGAATCCTAAAGCAAGAACTCAGAAATAAGTTTTGGATTGTTCAGTTATATTTTCCTAAGTTAAATGGTATTCTACTATAGAGATAAGATATCACCTCAGTAAGTGTTATTTTGTCCACTTGTTTCTAAGCTATAGCAATAATGAAAACAAAAAAATGAATTGTGCATCGTATAGATTAAGCTCTTTCTAGGTGATTATTTATTTTAATAACAGAAGTGTGCCTTTCTTATTCTGATCTTTCTATCAGGAAAGGGAAAAAATGTTGTGGAGAGAGTGATAGCACCAACCAAATCCTTAAGAATGTAATGTAGGAGACAATGCCAGCAAAGCATTCCCATGAATAACCAGGTATGTTCTAGGGTGAGATGATTACTATGTTGACTAGTTGTTTCACTTTGTAAAAGTCTCCTAAACTATGTAATCCTCAAAATATAAAATGTAGTGATTGGCCAAACTAACCTGTAAACTTTTAAATTCTGTTATTTAGATTATCCACAATTTAGACTAATTTTGTAATATTGAGAAAAAGAAAAAGGTTAATTAGAATATTTTCATATTTGTAAAAGGAGATAAATATTTTAAAGGATAATTACAAAGTTAATTTAAAGAAACAGAAGAAGAAATAGCTTTTGTTTAAAGGTTAGCACAAGCTCTTTTTTGTGGTATGTATATGTTCAAAAAAAGGTTATATTTAACTTCAGCTAATATTCATTACCTGATTATGAGGTCAAATGGAAATTGGAGAGAGTGGCTGAAGGAACTGTGTTTGGAATTTCATAGATTATTTATCATAACAGGAATTTTAAAAATTGTATGCTCTATCATCAATTTTGTTTTAATTGTTTTCTGTTCTGTAGAGGAAATGTGTATTTTCTGTTCTACAGGGCAGGGAAGGATCAGCGATGAAAAACCACACAGTACCCACAGAATTCATTCTTCTAGGACTATCAGATGATCCAGAGCTTCAGACTGTGATTTTTCTCTTCTTAATCATCACATATATATTAAGTGTCTCTGGAAATTTGACCATCATCACTCTCACCTTGGTGGATTCTCATCTACACACCCCTATGTATTTCTTCCTCAGGAACTTCTCTGTATTAGAAATATCCTTTACAACTGTCTGTATTCCTAGATTTTTGGGCACAATTATCACCACAGACAAAACGATTTCCTACAATAATTGCCTAGCTCAATTGTTTTTCTTCATCTTCATGGGCGTAACTGAATTTTATCTTCTAACCGCCATGTCCTATGATCGCTATGTGGCCATCTGCAAACCCCTGCACTACACGGTCATCATGAACAACAGAGTCTGCATATTGCTTGTCCTCTGTGCTTGGTTGGCAGGATTCTTAAGTATCTTCCCACCGGTTGTTCTTTTTCTCCAATTAGATTACTGTGGCTCCAATGTCATTGATCACTTTGCCTGTGACTATTTCCCCCTCTTACAATTATCCTGCTCAGACACCTGGCTCCTGGAAGTGATTGGCTTTTACTCTGCAGTAGTGATTCTGCTGTCCACTTTGGCATTAATAATTCTATCCTATGCGCTCATCACTAGGACAATTCTAAAACTGCCTTCTGCCAGCCAGAGAAAAAAGGCATTTTCTACATGCTCCTCTCACATGATTGTCATTTCCATCTCTTATGGAAGCTGCATATTCATGTATGCCAATCCTTCAGCAAAAGAAAAGGCATCTTTGACCAAAGGAGTAGCTATTCTGAATACTTCTGTTGCTCCTATGATGAATCCATTTATATACACCTTGAGGAACCAGCAAGTGAAGCAAGCCTTGAAGGATGCTATTCAAAAGGTTATCTTTTTCTCTAGTAAATGAAAGTGCTAGTAACATTAAAAGAATAAAATTCTTATTAGTACTTTCTATTATTCATACTCTCTCAAAACGCTCTTTCCCTCATTACAATTATTTTTCCTTTTTTATTCTCATATTAAAATTTCCCCAACGTTAAACTCAGTAAATTTGAAAAAGCTGAATATCACTTCAGAATATTCTGTAAATTCAAATATTTTGTTCAAATGCACTTGGATGAAGTAAAAACATCTGGTTTAATGGTTACAATTTTGAGTAGAAGGCATTTACTTTTGAAGAGAGACGGAGCATTTAGTTTGATGGAAGGATGTTGGGATAGATTTGAAATTCTGAACTTCTCATTCTTACCAGGTAATAGAAATGAATGTTATTAGAAAATTTTGATTTTATTTGGCATTTTAATAAAATCAAATAGTCACCATCACCAGGGAGGTGGGAACAAAATCTAAACATCTACATAAATATGGTGTAAAACCATTTAATATATTATTTACACCATATAGCATTTTATACTATATTTAATAGCATACAAAATTAAAATCATTTAAGGATAAGAGGGAAGAGGAGGAAAGGTAGAAAATACAATAAAATTCTTTCAGCAATTACTATATGCCAGCACTATTGTTTGCTTTGTATTGGTTCATTGACTCCTACAAATAAATTTATGAGGTATCTACAGTTATTGTTCCTTTTTAGTCAGAGGTATTTTTCTTTAGCTAGATTATCTACCTCCAAAAGTTAAAATATAGGTAGAGAACAGACAATGTAAAATATATCAAGTAAAATGCATGAAACTATGATAAACTGATAACAGTTCAACTTTCTGGAGAACTGAGCTTTAACTGGAGCATCTAGAACTGACTTTAGGGATTTGGGAAGTAGGGAGGAGAAATAACATCTGTTGATAATATTCTACACGCTCTATTTTTATTAGGAAAACCATATGAAATCTTTATTTTATAAAAAAAAACCTCTTAGAAAGTGAGCATTATTATTTCTAATTTATGGGTGAGTGAACATAAGGAAATTGAGGTTGAGAGTTCATTGTCGCAGAGATTGTGACATTCAAGATGGCATTTACTTTTCTTTAACTTCAAAATCCAGACTAATAGTATTCTTTTCATTTTTTACACTGGTTTTCAATAGTAATAATTATGAGAAGTTTATGTTAAATGCTAGAACTGCTAAAGGACTTTAGCAGTTCTTGGATACATAGTGATGAAAAAGAGTGATTCTTGCCCTAAGTTATCTGATATTCTAATAGAAAGAAAAAAATAATATACTTAAAATTTTATTTGATAAATACAACAATTTAGGTATAAGTGGCCTATAGGACAGGTAATGTTGACCAAAAATGTCAGTTTTTCTGACTCTTCTAGCGGAATTGTGGTCAATTGCACAATAATTGTAAATGTTCATTTTAACCTTTGAGTCACAAGCATTTGACAAATCTTGCCAACCATCTTGGTTTTCACTTTTATTTTCTTTCTTGGTCATTATCTTGTGTATTACAAAAATCACATTATTTCCTGAGTGAAAAAAAAAAAAGGTTACTGGGAATGGAATTATGATGGTCATCAAAAATCTCTCCAACACGATTCTCTCCAGCCCCAACTTGTATTGTGAATTATGGATTGATCATCATTTCAGTTTTACCTGTGTACTGCTACCTATTATTCCCTCAGGTCTATTTGAAAGAATTTATACTAGTAACCACAGTCTAGATTTCTAGGAGGTGTTAAACTATTCCAAACACTGACTATTCTATATCCAGAAAACACTGATGTATATTTCTCAAATTAAGTCCATGTACAAAACAAAGAAAACCAATAACAATACTATACATTGAATACTCTAAGATGATACCTTGTAAATAATGTGTTTTCATGCAGTATTTTTCCTTAATATCTATATGTGGACATTAATAGTATAAAATAAGCAGAATCAGAATCTTGCACACAATTTCTTCCTAATTCTCACATGATTGTGAATATTGTATTTTTTCCATACCCGCTTAGTCCCCTTATTACCACAATTACCACAACTAAGTATTAAAGCAACTAAGTTGTAGGCACATGCTAGCCATTTTGGATTAACATAATATACCATCTTCAGCCTGTAGGATTTCAGGTAACAGATAGAAAGGTAAATATGTATGAGTTAATCTTTTATAAACATACCAAGTGCTCTATAAATATAAAAGATAGGTTTGCTCACAACATTTGCAGTAATTCAGTAAGAATTCCCAAGTAAAATAATAAAATGGATGTAATTAAATGGATATTCTGGGCTGAGACAATTATTATCACAAATAACAGTTGCAAAAGCTAGAGAAGTGATGGTAAATCATATGAAAAGATACAAAAAACAACCAGAAATAAGTAACTCCTTTCTATAAGCTGTTTAATTGATTCAATTTATTATGCACAAAATAATTATTCTATAAACCAATATTCACTTTTATCATGTGAATATTGTTTTAAAGTATGGGAAATGTTTTACCTATCCATCTAAGATTTTGTCCTTTTAAGTGAATATGATTTTTCTTCCTTTTAAAGAATGGAACATAAAAATTCATAGGAACTTTTACAGGGCCAATAAACATCGGAACAGTGATTCAAATCAGAGTTATGCTCCCCAAATAAAACATTGTACCAATAATCTGGGAAGGGGAAAAACCTTGCAAAATAAACATATATGAGAAAAATTTAGAATTCCAGAATAAAATGCTATTTAGATAATTTGTTCTTTCATAAAAATACCAAATGAGTCAATCCAAAATACCAGGTTTGGCTTATGAGGATTTTGTGTCACAGAAAATTCAACATTCAGAAGACAATTGCTCTTTTGGAATTAAAACTAATAGACACAGACAACAGTATGGAGGTTATCAGAGGGAAGCAGAGTCGGGGGAACAGTAAAAGGTAAAAGGGATCAGATACATGGTGAGAGAAGATTTGACAGTGGCAGTGGGCACACAGAGCAATATGCAAATGAAATATCATAGGACTGTACATGTGAAACCTATATAATCTCATTAACCAATGTCACCCCAGTAAATTTATTTTAAAAAGCTTTAATATCTAAACTTAAATACAGAAAGTCACTTAAACAAAGAAACTTGGAATTGCCAACTCTTCTGTTGATAATTTCCAGTGTGATATACACCTACATGATAATTCAGTTTCCTATGGGCAAGACTCTGTAATTGCTTTAATATTTTTTATTTTTTTATTGCTGTGTAATTACAGTTCTTATTTTCCCACCATTATTCTCCCCCACCCTACCCACCAGCACCTTCCACCCTCAATCCTCACCCCCCCCAACCCAGTTGTCTTTGTCCTTGGGTCCTTTATACATGTTCCTTGACAACCCTTCCCCAACTGTCTCCCATTATTCCCCTACCATCTTGTTACTGCCAGTTTCTTCTTTATGTATCAGGTTCTATTTTGCTCACTTGTTTGTTTTGTTGATTAGGTTCCGCTTATATGTCAGAGTATACGGTATTTCTCTTTCATTGCCTGGCTTATTTCACTTGGCATAATGCTCTCCAGTTCCATCCATGCTGTCACCAGGGGTAGGAACTCCTTATTTCTTTCTGCTGTGTAGTGTTCCATTGTGTAAATGTACAACAGTTTTTTGATCCACTCATTTATGGATGGGCACATAGGTTGTTTCCAGCACTTGGCTATTGTAAATTGTGCTGCTATGAACATTGGGGTGCATAAATTCTTTTGGATTGGTGTTTCAGGATCCTTAGGGTATAGTCCAAACAGTGGTATTGCTGTGTCAGAAGGCAGACCCATTTTTATTTTTCTGAGGAAATTCCATACTGTTTCCCACAGTGGCTGCACCAGTCTGCATTTCCACCATATTATGAAAGCCGCATTTCACAAATGAAGACCGCAGAGCCAAAAAGTGTAAAGGAGGAAAGGAAGAATCTCTGGAGCTCACTTTATTGGTGGTGATAGGGTCTTTTAATACGAAGCACATTCCACCAAAAACAGAACATTTTTGAGAACCACTTACTTCTGAAGTAAAAATAAAAGATAAATACACCTGAAAGAATTTCCAAATGTTAAAAATTAAGTTATTTTCATCCAGAAAGTATTCTACTGTAATCCATTGACTAGATGCTGAGTGCCTCAAAAATATGAGTTTTGATCTTGACTCTATCATTATTTGACTGGAGGAAAGTATTCTTTTGTGTCTTCAGTTTCCTAATCTACAAAATAAGAAATTTGAATTAGATAATTGCTAAAGCCCCCATCAGTTCTGACATCATAAGATTTTACATAAACTAGCAAAAATAAAAATTTATTTAAAGCATGAATTATGTAAGCTACCAAAAAATAATACAAGAAAGAGAGTATGACTCAAAGGAAAAAATATCAACTCAAATATCAGAAAAACTTGAGAAAATAAAACCCCCATTTAAAGTGGCTATTACCCTCTAGGTGGTAAAGGTATTTTAAAAATGAGTATCTTTTCCCAGCAGTAACATTTATTGGAGAACTATAGAAATTTATTTTTTAAAAGAGTGAGACTATGACATCTGGAAAACAGAACAGCTGGAAGACTAAGACACTTGTTCATCTCTTTTTCTGTGGCCTGTCTCATTTGGTTTATTTGCAGCTGTACTTTTATATCTGGCTGCAATGCCCACTTCACTACAAATGATACAGTATTTTTATCATGTTGCTTACGTATGTTCACCACTTTAGTTGTCTGTATATGCTTGGTGTGGTTTGCATACTAAGTAACAAATCCAGAGCATGACATTTCCACATGAGGTGTTTACTACTAACTTTCTCCTTAGACGTTTGCTTTTCTTTACAACTTTGATCCATATAACATCCACAGTCCTACATTTCAAATAATGGCTTATAGTTAAATTAAAAATGCTTCAATTTGATACAACATAACTACTGTAGGATGTGGTAGTTCCAGAGAGGACTTCATTTTCTTACATGATTAGAGATCTGGTCAAATTTAAAGACTGCTAAAATTTTCCAAACTGCATTTCTTCAGTTTTATGATGACTTTGTACACACATTCCATTGTTCATGAACATTCTGCAGAAATGTTGGATTCGTTTGAATGAATTTGAAAATGCACAACTGAAGAAAATCAGAAAAACCTGGTTTTAAATATCAAAAGATCCCAAATGAAAAGTATTTCTACAGGCTACACTAAGCAAGTTTTATTGATGAGTGTACTTATTTGCAGGATGAAATTGTTGCAAGATTGAATATAAGAACGTAAATATTTTTGCCCAAATTTTTGAGGGAAAAATAAGGATGCACGTTATACAAGGGTAGTATTAATTCTGTATCTATATGTTTTAAATTATTTTATTTATGCTTATGCATTAAAGGCATAACTCCAGAAAGCAATAATGATATCCATATGTTCAACACAAGTGCTAAATTACTTTATGATACAAAACAGGCATATAAGTATAAATAAATGAGTAATTGAATTAAAAATTAAAACGAAAGATTTTTTTCCTAAGGTTTGGGCCAAAAACTTGTGTGCCTATTGTACTCTGCAAAATACTGTCCTGAGGTCAGATCTGCCAAGGGGATAGTCACACTGGGGAGCCATAGCAACAGAGCCAATCTTTGAAACCAGGGTGTCTTCTGCTGCCTGATTAACTGTAACACAAGAAACAAACTTATGAGGTATGCAATGGATCTGTGCATAAGGAGGGATCTTTGAGTAAATGTATAGAAACATTAAAATAAAAACAACAAATGAGGTCAAGAAAAAATATGTTTAAAATAGAAATATTTGATGTTTCTTGACTATTTCTTTTATGTAACATTAAGTAGTTTTCTCTTACACACAATTAAAATGATGGAAAAAAACTCCAAGCCAATATTAAAACATATGATATTGAACATATACAAGCAGTAAAAAAAAGGAAGCTGATTCTGTAATAATTTAGAAAGCACATACATTGCTATGCTCAACGGGGATGTACATTATTGTCTAAAATTGCTATTGGAAGTACTGGTTTGTTAACTCTGTGGTCAGAAGGAGACTAGCTTTTGGGTAGTGAGCACACAGTGCAATGTACAAATGATGTATTATAGAGCTGTACACCTGAACTTATATAATGTTATTAACTAATAATATCCTGCAATATTTAGTTTAAAAAGAAGTTTTGTTCTAGGTACTGGATGGGTTTGCATAGTTCCTTTCAAAAATTCATGTTCCCCTGGAATCTGTAAATATGACATTTGGAAATAGAGGGTCTTTGCAGATACATTTAAGTTAAGATGAGGTCACATATATTAAAGCAAATTCCATGTATCTTTATTTAATAACAGGTTCTTCATAGTGTAAAATTTTAAATAATATTAAGGTCTACAGGTAAACATCATATAAACACTATTATGACAATGTTTGTGATTTGCAATTCAACATCATGCTTATGGGACATTATTCAAGTTCTGCACATTGATCATTAACAAAACAGTCTACTTAGAGTTTAAACAGCTATTATGCTTCAAAAGTCTCTACCTCAGTATGCATAATGTACTGCTTAAAAATATATGTTGATTAACTTCATTTGTCTCCCAAAGAAACAGTAAAAACAGTCTAAAAACCTTTGTTCAGAAAGTGTCTAGCATTTAAGATCATTCAATAATCACAATTTCTATTTAATTTAAATCATTTTATGCAGCAAAATGTTTTATGAAACTCATGGATTAAATAAAAATTAAATATGTCTCAAATAGTGAGTGTAAATGGGATATTACAAATGTCTTCTCACATCAAAGCAGTGAGTAGTAAGATGATGCAGGAGACTATTACCTGTATTACACATGAGAAGGGGAATCTGAGATTTCAAAAGTAAAGTAGAGTTCTCACACTTTTCTGTAATAATTAAAAATTATGCAAAAAGCTGTCTGTATCACCTCTACATTCTCAAAAACTAAGCTTGAAGGCCACACATAAAGAAAGGATCGAACAAGCAATTGTTGAAGGAATAAATGGTAGTGATTCTAATCATGGCCAGGTTTTCTATGTCATCATTCAGGGCAAAGACGTAAAACAGTAAAGACCAGCCCACCACCTCTGATGGTACAGAATCATGGAAACTTCAGCCCCAGGCTAAAACATCACAATGAATTCTTACTATTTTCCCTAAGATTAGAGAAAACCATCATTATTTACAATTTAAGTTTTGCCATTTATAAACTGCCAATGTTTGTTTCTGCTACTGTTTCTTTTTTAATTTTATTTTTTCATTGTTGTTCAATTACAGTTGTCCACATGCTCCCCAGTACTCTCCCCTGTCCTACCCACCCCCACCTCCCACATTCAATCCTCCCCCACCCCATTGACTTTGTCCATGGGTCCTTTATACATGTTCCTTGACTTGACCCTCCTCCTTCTTTCCCCTATTATCCCCCTCCCCCTTCCCTTCTGGTTACTGTTAGTTTGTTTTTAAGTTTCTTCTTGTGAAATTACTGGTTATTATAAAAATGCAAATCATTCTATACATTGTTTTGCTCTGTTTTGAGGCCACTATCACTTATATATTCTATTGTAAATGATGTACTAATCTGGACTATTGTTTAACACTGAGTGTCTTGAGATCACCATCTCAGTGGTGGCTTTTGTTTATTCATCAGCTGATCCCCCTGAGTCCATTGTAAAAGAAGCAGATAAAATTATGGCAGCCTGAAAAACATTACTTCCATACAAAAGATCACACCATCTTGCCTACCAAGCTTGGAAAGAGATGACATAGCTTTCATTTTAATTATAGTTTATTTCAAGTATTAATTTAATGCATCCTGCAATTGCATAGGCAGGATATTCTGGCAACCCAGATGCTGAGAGAAAATTGGATGTACATAATAGAAATGGGCTTATGTATGCCCTTTTCTGTTAACATTGTTGGAGAGCTCTTGGAATTATTTTTATTATCAATACTTTGGATATCTGATTACAAACATAAAATGACAGAGGAGAAGCATGGCAAAGGCTTTTGAAAAATCCCAAAGCACTTATGCTTAAATAAATCAAAGAAACCATTTTTAATGGTATTGGCACAAACCAGTCATATTTGCCAAAAATGTAAGTACATCTTTGATACTTTCAGGAATATATTTTTGCTTTAGAAGTGTATATTTATGCTTTATACAAGTAACCTCAAATATGTGCAACACTATGTATAAATCAAACTCAACCACATAATTTTTATGAACTACATAAATGAAGTCAATTTTAAAACTACTGTAATTTACTTGTTTCATGGAATGTTGTTGTTCATTGTGACATAAATACTTTGTGATTGATAACAATACCTGATTTTTGTGTTCTTATCTAGATATCTCTAATACCATTTTTAAAATAATAAATTCAAGACACCAGGTAGTCATTTTTATTAAATTTATTTGGAGGTGACATCGGTTCATAAGATCATATGGTTTCAAGTGCATATTTCTGTGATACATTGTCTGTACACTGCATTTTGTGCCCACCACCAAAAGTCAAATCATCTTCTATCACTATGTATTTGGCCCTTTTACTATTCCCCTGAACCCACTTCCTTCTCTGGTTACACCATACTGTTGTCTGTGTCTATGAGTTTGTTTTATATGCCACATATGGGTCATTTTTATACAAGATTCCAAAAATTTTAATTGGTGTGCTTAACACTAAGAAGATATATTTTATGTTTTAGTTATTCACAATGTAAGTTTTATACATAGTAAAGACTAGCACCCATCATACAAAGGGAAAAGATAGTAATGGTGCATACCTTATGACCACAAAGAGAATGAATGATTGAGTGTAGGAATATATCCCTCTATAAATTTTGTAGATAAAAAATTGTGAGTTCATTAACATATTATTAATTGGCTAGTCCTGAGAAAATATTATTCCTTTTGAAAGTTCTGAAACCTCTGAAAAATATAGAAAACAAATAAGACATTACAGACTTAGGCAGGCTGTCTGAACATTTGAGTAATTTTAAAAATGATCTTAGATGACAATACATCTAAAGCTTTTATGGAAAATAACAATTTTAAACAGGAAACATAATTAAGCACATCTTGTATAATATCAAGAATTATCACATTTATTCCACTCTCCCTCAACTACCTGTAAATCACCCATTTTCACTCCTGAAATTGAATGCCCCATCTTCCACCTCCCCTCTCCTTTATCCAAAGATGTTACATATACCTATTGTTGCTCCACTGTCTTGGGAATTTTCATGGTATTATGTCTATGTGAATACTCCACACACATATTTTAAAATTTGTCTTTCTCCTGTTTGTAAAAAGTAGTTATCTTCAAAGCCACAAATGGAAAAGAAAAAGAAAAACCAATGGTATGTGCCTCCCCAAAACTTAACTTTAATGTTGAACTATTTCCTTTTATCATTCCTCAAGAAAAGCATAGGCAATGTAGTGGGAGAGTAATATATCATTTTAGAAATAAGAAAGAACACTTGAAGTTTACAAAAATAAAATTAAGACTTAAGTGAAACTTCTGCTTTAGTTTCAGGAGCAGACTTGTGATAAGAAAGCCCTAAATAAAAATACACTCAAGAATATATTTACAATCTTACAAAAAGTCATTACAACAGATTTTTAATTAAAATTAGAATACCTTGCAGATATTGGAATTAGACTGGGTACCCTGCCATTAATTAAATACCTCTGCACACTATTATCAGAAACACATTGCAGTACCAGAAGGACAACTGTGTTGTCTTCGTAGATTGTGAAAATTTGAATAGAGAAAAAGAAAGAAATGCTTATTCAAAATAGCAAAATTTAAAAAAAAGTACACAGAGAGCAACAAAAGATACATATCTACAAAGACTATTGTGGTATGCTGGAAAAGCTCTCAGAGTTTTATTTGAGAAGAGTAATAATCACTTTTTTGTTGTTGTTTCTTTGTTTTCAGGAATATATCAAAATGTTCAGAGAATAGATATTTATACAGAAACATGTGAGAATACAATAAAGAAAAATATAGGAATAATGACTTAATAAATGCCATAACATAAAACAGAATTTTAAAAAGTATTTTGTTTCTATACACTACAAAGTCATCTTCTCTAAAAGAAAAAGGCAGGAATGATTTTTTTTTTAATTTATGTATTTCTAGAGAGAGTGAAAGAAGGGAGAAAGAGAAGAAGAGAAATATTGATATGCAAGAGAAACATCAATTGGTTACCTCTTATACACATCTCGACTGGGGACTAGACTGCAACCCAGGCATGTGCCCTGACCAGAATGGAACCCTCGACCTTTTGGTTAGTGGAACTATGCCCAACCAACTGAGCCACACCAGTGTGGGCAGCATGGGCAGCAATGATTTTTTTTTAAAAGTAGTGTGGCTCAGTGGATTGGGTGTTGTCTGAGAACCAAAGGGTTGCTGGTTCAATTCCCAGTCAGGGCACAAGCCTGGGTTGTGGACCAGGTCCCTAGTAGGGGGCACAGAGGAGGCAACCAGACATGGATGTTTCTCTCCCTTTCTCCCTCCATTCCCCTCTCTCTATAAATAAAATCTTTTTTTAAAAGAAGAAAAAGAGAGACTCAAGTAAATAGAAAAGAAGTTAGTTACCAGAAGGTTGCCAGATGGGAGAGAGGAGGGGGAGAATGGGTGAAGTGGTGAGGGGATTAAGAAGCACAAATAGGTAGTTGCAGAATGGCCATGGGGATGCAAAGTGCAGTATAGGAAATGGAGTAGTCAAAGAACTTTTACATACATGACCCATTAACAGTGGTGGGGTTTTGCCTGAGGGAATAAGGGGCACTGGGTGGAGAAGGGCAAAGAGGAAAAAAAAAAAAACAGGACAACAGTAATAGCATAATCAATAAAATATAACTAAAAAAAGAAAAAAGAAAGTAAATAAAATTAAAAAGTGTGCGCGCATGTGAGTGTTTCTTTGTTGGTGTCATGGCTTTCTTATTTCTTCATCTATTTTACAGCTAAAACACAATATATCAATGAAAAAAGGGAAAATAATGAGAAATTACACAGAAGTAACAGAGTTTATTCTTCTTGGACTGACTAATGACCCAAAGTGGCAGGTTGTACTTTTCACATTTCTTCTCACTAACTATATGCTAAGTGTGACCGGGAACCTCATCATTATCGTCCTCACCCTTTCAGATCCCCATCTACAGACTCCAATGTATTTCTTCCTTCGAAATTTCTCAGTCCTAGAAATATTATTCACATCGGTCTGCATTCCCAGATTCCTTGTCACTATTGTGACCGGGGACAGAACTATTTCCTATAATGGTTGTGTGGCTCAGCTTTTTTTTTTCATTTTGTTTGGGGTGACAGAATTTTACTTTCTGGCTGCCATGTCCTATGACCGCTACGTGGCCATCTGCAAGCCTCTGCATTATACCACCATCATGAGTAGCAGGGTCTGCACCCTTCTCGTCTTTAGCTCCTGGCTTATAGGATTGCTGACCATCTCTCCACCAATAATTCTGATACTGCAATTGGATTTCTGTGCCTCCAATATAATTGATCATTTTCTCTGTGACTCTTCTCCAGTCCTGCAGCTTTCTTGCACAAACACTCACTTTCTAGAACTTATGGCATTTGTTTTAGCTGTTGTAACAATCATGGTCTCCTTAACACTAGTTACTTTTTCCTACACATTTATCATCCAGACAATTCTGAGAATTCCTTCCATGGGTCAAAGGAAAAAAGCTTTTTCCACTTGCTCCTCCCACATGATAGTTGTCTCCCTCACTTACGGTAGCTGCATTTTCATGTACATTAAGCCTTCTGCAAGGGAGAGAGTGACTTTAAG
Organism: Anoura caudifer; assembly: GCA_004027475.1. NCBI lineage: Eukaryota > Metazoa > Chordata > Mammalia > Chiroptera > Phyllostomidae > Anoura > Anoura caudifer. The sequence continues at coordinate 30,634 of PVKU01009955.1, read as the reverse complement.
CAAAGGAGTAGCGGTGCTCAATACCTCAATGGCTCCTCTCTTGAATCCTTTCATATATACACTAAGAAATAAGCAAGTGAAGCAAGGCTTCAAGAACATGGTCCAGAGAATGGTCTTTCTTTCAAATAAATGAAAGTGGCTATGTGAAATGTGTTCCCCTGAAAGCAAAGCTGAATTAAAACTATCTGTTCTTCTCCAGATAAATTATATAAACACCTCATTTCTTCCTTTCAGTCAGATATGTTTATATACCATCAATGCCTGTTTTTCTTTTTCTTTCTGTCTTTTTTTATTTTAATTGTTGTTGAAGTACAGTTTTCTGCCTTTTACTCCCATCCCAGCCCACACCCCGAGCCCTCCCCACCTCCCTCCCATTTCCACCCCCCTTGTTTTTGTCCATGTGTCCTTTATACTTGTTCTTGCAAACCCTTCCCCTTTGCCCCTGAAATTCCCTCCCCTCTCCCCTCTGGTAACTGTCTGCCTATTCTCTATTTTAGTGTCTTTAGTTATATTTTGCCTGTTTTTCTTATTAGCCTAGAAACTGGGTCCTAAGTATTTAAAGTTATAATAGATGATGGTAAATTTCTCACCTGTGTAACTAAATATTAGGTAAATCAATAACCTCTCATATCACAGGAGATTATGAATTAATTCAATACGTAATATTATTACAAGACACTAAAAACTTCATATAAATATGAAATGTATGTAAAATAATATTAATAGAAATCTCTCAAATGTATTCTTCTGTATCTCAAAAAGTTATATAATTTTAAAAATTATTAAAATGTCTACTTGAATTATCAATAAAATGTAGTTAAAACATTAGAAAAATTAAATAGAAATTAAATGTGCTGTCAAAAAATGAGCTTATATTGATTTTTGTATTGGGTTTCCTTTTAAAAAATTATGAAGTTTCATTGCAATAGAGAAGACAAAATTTACCTTATTTTTTCTTTGCTAATATTCCCTAAAATAATAGATTATTTTAACTAAAGATATCCCTATATCTGCCCATCTATGGTCTACAAAGGCAAATTAAGTTATATTGATAAAATTCACTTTGTATTCAGACTTTTTCAGCTGATACAAATAAAATGGTCTTTTTTACTGATGTGAAAAAACAACAAACTCAGAACCTAGAATGCTGTGACATATTGACTCCAGGGAGTATCCTAGAAATGATAATATGCAAATTACTTATGCCTCACTTTTCCTTTATTAGCAAAGCTACAACACTGTCTTTATATTTCCACTGTCTCTTTCACAGATGGTTCTGCCTCCCTCACTAAAGTTCAAGTCTAGTTCCTGTAATTAATGAGTCCCTCAACTCTAATGAATAAAAAAATGGTTTTCTTGGCACACTAGGTAGAATTCTAATTAGATAGAGGGTAACTGTATTTGACTTTGTTGATTTTCAGCTTGGTCTGCTGATATTTAGCTTAATGTAAGGAGCTCTACATATTTTCCAACCCACAGTAGAAATTCTTTCTCTTATTGCTCATAGACAAGTGTGTCCTTAAGCACTCACCTCTTTCTTAACCATTGTGCTTTCAAGGAATGGGTGACATTTTTTCAAATATAAGGTAATACTACCACAAAATGAAAAATGAAAAATAATTTTATTTGATTATGAATTGTTTATTGGAGTTATTTATAAATAAATGAAACAGTGCAAGTTTGCTTTTGTAAGATTATAGCAAGTATACAAATGCAAAGTGAAAATCAAGACTTTGGGAAAGCAACATGCAAATGTTAACTAAATGCATGTACACTACATGTGTGATACACAGGATAAATGGGTACGTTGTTAGACAGGAGAGAAAGAGAGGAAAATAAGAGGGTAAGAGAAAGTTGATCTTGTTGATTAATAGAAGCATATTTAAAGAAGTTAATTCTCATATTCTAAGTCAATATGTGTCAACACATGAAAATTACTGTAGATCTTTCCAAAAGGAATATTATTATGTTTTAAAGAGAAATACTATTTTAAAGTGTTGTAAAACAATGAAGCTTTGTTTGCAAATGTGAGGTTTGGTGAGAAACATATCAGATATGTGAGTATGTTGGAGGTCATGTTTTTAGAGTGTTTCAAGAAGTATACTCATATTTAATATCACATGGTAAAATTTCAAAAATAGTTTTCCTTTAACAACAGGGAAAATTACAAATATGTAATTTTAATATGTAAATGTGTAATATATTTTGATTACACAAAATATATTTGTTCTACAACCTTCTTTTAATTACATGGCAATTACTGCCACATTATATTGTGATTGTAGAAGACATAAGCCATTTATTTTTATTGGTAAATAATCATTTTTAAAGTTGATTCTGGCAAACATATAGTTAAATGATTGTTTAGAATAAAAGTTTTTAATATTATTGTAAGTTTGAGCATCTTTAACTCATATTACCATGGGGTCTACCTCAAATCCTGGATATTACAGAATGCTCTCAACTAGATAACAATCAGTTGTGGACAATTGAGTATCTTGGTATCATAATAACAAGTGATGATTGGCTGAAGAAAAAGTTACAGTCATGAAGAGTTATTGATCATAAAATCTCAGTAGCGATCAAGCAGTCAGAGAATTTTGGAAATCCTTAGTTTTTGTCTCAAGTATAAAAATATTCTGAAGGAAAATGAACAAAGTCTATAGATAATTGGATTAGGAAAGCAAGACACTAGTTACTTTGTACTGTCCATCACATTTCTGCCTTGATCTCAACCAGACTTCCTGCACTAAATTGATAAATTCCTCTAAGTAAGAATAAAACTTCTACCATTTTCTAAGACAGTCTACTGACCTGTATTTCTATGAAATAATAACCATATTTTTAAAATTTAGCAGCAACTTTATAACTCATGAGTGTTGGTGGCATTTGCTAGTTCTCTAAAACTACTTTTTATTTTATCCATTTGCTTTCATAATATTCAGTTATTTTTTATTTATTTTTAATTCATACAATGCTAAGGGAATTTTTTAACTTTTTTTACTGTTGTTCAAGTACAGTTGTCTCCATTTTCCTATGGGAAATTTTTAAATGCAGTCCTTCAATAATTCTATCTTCAATCCCTCCTTAAATTGATATCTCATAGAATTCCGCCATGAGAAAGGAGATGAAAAAGGCAGGGGCCTAAGAGCACAGAAAGAGTATCAATTTTTGCTTCAAATAATAATTTGAGTGGATAGCCAAATGAAATTAATTTTCATTGGAAATAACATTTAGAGAATATTGGACAAAACATGGTCTGTTTTCCCTCTGTGTGAGGGAAAACATGTTATTAAAGAAAGCTCCTCATGAAAAGAATTACTACTGTTCAGAAGTATGCATTAGCTAGGAACTACATGAATAGATTTTTTAGCATATTCAATTGTTGATTGTGGAGGTGGGGGAGGGTAGGTGCAGGTAGAAGAAGGTATAAGAGGTATAAATGGTAAGGGAAAAATACAATAAAAATAAATTTAAATAAAGAAAAATATTTCTCCTTTCATTTTTTATTAAGGAGATTACTAAAAAGTATTAAAGGGAACTGAATGGTAAAAGAAAATATAATTGAGGAATCTGATGATATTTTTAATAATTTTGAAAAATAGACTTTATTTTTAAAGTATTTCAAAGATCCCAGAAAAATTGAGGGGAAGAAACACAGATTTCCACATACTCCCTGCCCCCCTCCAACGTGCACAACCTTCCCCATTGTCAAAATTCTCCTCAAAATGGCTCACTTGTTTTATTTTTAACTTTCATTTTATTTTTTTAAGATTTTATTTACTTATTTATGTTCCTTTTTCTTACTGTTGTTCAAGTACCATTTTCTCCATTTTCCTCCCACCACTCCCCCCACCTCACCCATCCCCACTTTCCACCCTCAGTCGTACCCGCTTTGGCTTTGTCCATGTGTTCACTATACATGTTCCTTAATGACCCTTCCCCTAGTTCTTCCTGCCTCATTATTCCTTTCCCCCTCCCCTCTGGTTACTGTTGATTTGTTCTTTATTTCAATGTGTCTGGTTATATTTTGCTTGCTTCTTTGTTTTATTGATTAGCTTCCACTCATAAGTTCCTTGATGACCCTGCTCCTATTTCTCCCCCACCTTGGATTAAACAAATATAATTTGGATTAAACAATTATATATATATATATATATATATATATATATATATATATATATATATATATATATGACACACATAGACACAGTGTAATAGCCAGAGGGAAAGGGAGGTGAGGAGTAGGTGGAGGCGACCAAAGTGAGGGGGTGAACTGGGGGAGAAAAAAGACTTTACTTGGGGCTATGTGAACACAATCCAGTGTACGGATGATGATGTTTTGGATTGCACACTTGCAACTTGTATGATCTGTTATACAAATGCCATGCCAATAAATTCAATTAAACAAAGAATGCCTTTGATAGGCACATTAGTATACAAATATATTGGACATGGCAGAGGAAATAATTAGTGATTCCTGAAGATAGCTCAGTAGAAACTTATCAAACAAATGTAAAGAGAAAAAAGAATTAAGTAATAACAGAGCACTGCACCCAAAGATTATGGGACAATTCCAAACTGTGTAAAATATAAATAATTGGAAGAAAAGGAAGAGAGCTAAGAGTGAAAAGGAAGTATGTGTATTTGAAGAAATAATGGCTGTAGAATTTTTGAAAAGTAATGACTGAAACCAAAAAACAGATACAAGAAATTAGAGAACACTAAGAAAGATAAATAGCAAAAAAGAAAAAACCTATCTACACTATACTCAAAATGCATAAAAAGAAAAAGAGAAGCAAAAAATAATCCAGAGGGGGGAAAATATAGCTTTTCTACAGAGAAAGTTAAAATTACAACATACTTTTAATCAGAAAATATGCAAGCAAGAGGAAACCAGAATGAAATATCTAAAGTGTTTAAAGAGAAAAACCACTAACCCACATATATCCAGTTAAATTATCTTTCAAAAGTGAAGGAGAAAAAAGACTTTGTCAAAGGCAAACTGAGTGAATTCATCACCAGCAGACTTGACCTGCAAAAAATGTCCAAAACCCCATAAGAAAGGAGAAACATTGAAGAAGAAATAGCTAAAGTTAAAATAAAATCATTTTATCTTCATTAACTAAAACTTAAATGTTTGTTAAAATCTATAATATCACTATACTGGTTGTAAGATATTGATACATGAAATGAATGATATCAGTGTCATAAATAATGGGATGGAGTAATTGAGACTAGTCTAAGGTACCACTCTATACATGAAAATATATAGTGTTATTTGAAGGTTGACATAGATTAGTATAAAAATAAATACCATAATCTCTAGGGCAATAATTTAAAAAAAGTAAAGGTCTTAATTTATATAATAATAGGGAGAGTAAAAGGGAACTATATAAATTTTCAATTAAAAACAGAAAAAAGGGCAAAGAATAAATTGATAAATATCAACAAACAATAGACATGAGCTCAGCTATCTCAACAATTATTTTAACTCTGAATTAACTAACTACACAAATTAAAAGACAGATGGACACAGAAAATTAAGAAAACCAAATTCAGCATGTGTTATCCACAAGAACCTGAATTTAAATATAAAGATTCTGTTAGGCTAAAAGCAAGGGAAGGGAAAGTATATATTCTGCTAACACTAGCCAAAAGGAAGCTAGAATAGCAATATTAATTTCAGACAAATTATATATATTTAGAAACTATTGAGAATAGCCATTTAAGGCAGAAAAACAGAATACAGGAAACAGAAAATAAGTAAAAATTAATGTAACTAAAACCCTTAAGTCAAAAGAAAAGAATTATTAACATTGACAATGAATGTCAATATTAATAAATATTAATATTAATAATGTTTAGCATGACTTGAGCTAAACAAAGGAGAAAGAAGACACAAATTAATCAGAAATGAAAAAGAACCCATCGCTACTGATCCTATTGTCATTAAATGATAATAAAGATACATTACGAGATAAAGGACCTACAGAGACATTTTTTTCAAAGAAGTCATGAATGGCCAACAGTTACATGAAAAGGTGTTGAAAATCACTAATCATCTGACTAAAGGGTTCATGGGTGCTAAATTAAATATTATGATTTAAAACATAAAAGAGAATATTATAAATCAAAACCATAAGGAGGCATCACCTCACATGTGTTAGAATCACTGTTATCAAAATTACAAACGATGACCAGTGTTTGTGAGCAGGTGGAGAAAAACGAAGCCTTGTACGCAGTTGGTGGGAATGTGAATTAGCACAGCCACTATGGAATACTGTATGGGAGCCCCTTTCAAATTTTTAAATAGAACTATTATATAATTGAGCAATTGCACTGCTGGAAATATACCTGAAGGAAATGAAATCAGTATTCGGAAGCAATAACTGCCCTCCCATGTTCATTGCAGCATTATTCACAATAATCAAGATTGCAAAGGCAGATAGGATCAAGGGCGGGAAGTGGGGATGGCTGGGATGTGGGGGAGTGGTGGAGGGAAAATGGAGACAACTGTACTTGAACAACAATAAAAAAATAAAAATAAAAGATGTGGAAACAACCAAAGGTTGATGGAATCGTATTCAGCCATAAAAAATAAAAAAAGAAAGTAAAGAAATCCCGCAATTGCATGGATGAATCTGGAGGGTATTATGCTAAGTGAAAGAAGCCAGAGTAAGAGAAATATTGCATGGTAACTTATATGTAGAACATACTTAAAAAACACGCCATGGAGAGTGCTGGCTCAGGATTCTCCCTGGTGGGCTTTCTGGAGAAAATATGTAGAAGAAAGTTCACACCTTCTGTTTGTAACCTCTAATGGCAACATGCTCTCCTGCTAGCCATACTTAGCGTATAGTAATTTGTTAGAAAATTAACCAAACAAAAAAGCAAGCAAAGTAGAACCAGAAATATGGAATAAAGAACAAACTGACAGTAACCAGAAAGCAGGTGAGAGTAAGGGGGTAAAGAAGGGGAAGGGTCATCAAGGAACTTATGTAAAGGACCCACGGACAAAGACAATGGGGGATGAGGATTGAATGTGGGAGGTGGGGGAGAGTGGGGCAGGGAAGAGTAATGGGGAGAAATAGGGACAACTGTAATCAAACAACAATAAAAAAATAAGTAAAATCTCTACCTGAATGCTCAATCATTTACAAGCTTACTTTGTAGTTTATCAGTATTTTATGTTGTAAAAAAAGTGGACACTTTTCCATTTTTTTCAACTTTCAACTATTTTATTTTATTTATTGTTTACACATTAGAGATGACCCCAATTTTCTCCTCTTCGCTTCCCTCCACCCAGCCTCCCTTACCTCCCGCCAAATCCCCCCATCTCGTCTTCACCTCATTGTTGTCTGTGTTCATAGGCTGTGCATACACGTATATGCACTCTTTGTCTAATCTCTTCCAATACCCCCCACCCACTCCTCTCTGACATCTGTAAGCTTATTCCATGTATCTATGCCTCTGGTTTTAATTTGTTCATCAGTTTATTTTGTTCTCTAGATTCCACATATGAGTGACATCATATGGTATTTCTACATCTATGAAATAAAATAGAGTCCCTGATTAATATTTAACTGCCCTTAGTCATCTCAAGTAATGTCATCCAAGGCCATCTAACTAAAATGGTTCTGCTTAAGTATAGTGTGCATCCCTTAGCCTTTTCTATCTCCAAGGACTTTTTTCCCTTTGATTTTCCTTAGAAAAAAATTCCCATATTTATTTACAGTTGTTCAAATAAAATATATGTGATTTTATTGGTGGATCAAGCTTCTTCCCAGGAAAATTATAAAAATAATGAGAGATACCAATGTTTCCTTCTATGTGATTTACTGTTTTGGATCTTATCTTTAGCTCTTTGATCTAGTTAGAATTAATTTTTGTACATGGTGACAAATTGTAGTCTAGTTTTATTCTTTTGTATGTGGCTTTCCAATTTTTCCAGCACCATTTATTGAAGAGGCTTGCTTTTTTCCATTGTATGTTTTTGGCTCCTTTGTCAAAAATTATTTGCCCATAAACATGTAGTTTTATTTCTGGGTTCTCATTTCTGTTCCATTGGTCTGTGTGTCTGTTTTTCTGCCAATACCATGCTGTTTTGATTATTGTAGCTCTGTAGTATAATTTGAAGTGAGGTAGTGTGATACCTCTGGCTTTGTTTTTTTTTTTTTTCCCCCCCTCAGGATTGCTTTGGGTTTTTGAGGTCTTTTGGGGTTCCATACAAATCTGATGATTTTTTATTATATTTCTTTTAAAAATGACTTTAAGAATTTCATGGGGATTATATTAAATATATATATTGCTTTGGCTAATATAAGTACATTGATTCTTCCAGTCCATGAACATGGAGTATCTTTCTATTTCATGGTTTCTTTTTCAATCTCTTTTACTAGTGCTTTGTAGTGTTCAGTATATAGGTCCTTCAATCCTTTGTTAAGTTTATTCCTAGGTATTTTATTCTTTTGGTTGAAATTGCAGAAGAAGAGTTTTCATTTCTTTTTCTGAAGGTACATTATATAAAAAAAGTAGTGGATTTTTGCACATTGATGCTGTATCCAGAAAATTTACTATATTTTTTGTTTCTTTTTGTTATATTTTATTGATTATGCGATTACAGTTGTCCCATTTCTCCCCCATCATTCCCCTCCCACCCATATTCCCCCCTTTAGCTCCTGTCCATATGTCATAAGTTCTTTAGCTTTGACATTTCCCACACTATTCTTGCCCTCCCCCTGTCTATTTTCTACCCACCGTCTATGCTACTTATTCTCTGTAACTTTTCCCCTTCTCTCCTCCTCCCACTGCCCTGTTGCTAACCCTCCATGTGATCTCCATTTCTGTCTTTCTGTTCCTGTTCTAGCTGTTTGCTTAGTTTGCTTTTGTTTTAGGTATGGTTGTTAATATCTTGTGAGTTTGCTGTCTTTTTACTGTCCTATTTTTTATCTTCTTTTTGTTAGATAAGTCCTTTCAACATTTCATATAATAAGGGCTTGGTGATGATGAACTCCTTGAACTTGACCTTATCTGAGAAGCACTTTATCTTCCCTTCCATTCTAAATGACAGCTTTGCTGGATAGAGCAATCTTGGATGTAGGTCCTTGCCTTTCATGACTTGGAATACTTCTTTCCAGCCCCTTCTTGCCTGTAAGGTCTCTTTTGAGAAATCAG
>PVKU01009955.1:0-21357 GCA_004027475.1 Anoura caudifer | reverse complement strand
CTTATCTCTTGCTGCTTCTAGGATTCTCTCCTTCATTTTAATCTTGGCTAATGTAATTATGATGTGCCTTAGTGTGTTCCTCCTTGGGTCCAAATTCTTTGGGACTCTCTTAGCTTCCTAGACTTCCTGGAAGTCTATTTCCTTTGCTGGATTGGGGAAGTTCTCCTTTATTATTTGTGAAAATAAGTTTTCCACTTGTTGCTCTTCTTCTTCCCCTTCTGGTACCCCTATAATTCAGATGTTGGAACGTTTAAAGATGTCCTGGAGGTTCCTAAGCCTCTCCTCATTTTTTTGAATTCTTGTTTTTTCATTCTTTTGTTCCTTCCTTCCTTCCTTCCTTCCTTCCTTCCTTCCTTCCTTCCTTCCTTCCGGTCCACTTCATTAATTTGAGTCCTAGTTTTCCTCCCATCACTATTGGTTCCCTGTGCATTTTCCTTCATTTCACTTATTGTAGCCTTCATTTGTTCATCTAATTTGTGAGCAAAATCAACCAATTCTGTGAGCATCCCGATCACCAGGGCTTTGAACTGTGCATCTGATAGGTTGGCTATCTCTTGGTTGCTTAGACGAATTGGCTCTGGGGCTTTGATCTGTTCTCCTGTTTGAGCCATTTTTGTTTTGTGGTTTGTTGTTTTTTTTTTGGGGGGGGGTCTGGTCACGGCTGTTACGTAGTAAGGGGCAAAGCCTTAGGTGTTCACTAGGGTGGGGCAGCCCAGTAAGGCAGGGCAGCCCAGTAGCTGGGTTGTGATGCTGTATGTGGGAGTGGGGTCTCAGTGTTTTTAGGTTTTATTTCCCAGCGTTGGGTTCCTGGGTTGGGAGTTCTGTCTTATTCCCCATTGTTGCCTGGATTATCTGCACATGAATGTGGGACCACCTGGTCAGCCAGCTGCCTTGGGCCTGGGGTCTGCTAACTGCCACCTGCAGGCCCAGGTCTACCAGCAGCTGCCTGCTCACCCGTTGCGCCAACCTCTGCTTCCTCCTGCCGCAACTCTGCTCCTGTTACTGGTCTTGATGAATGGTTGTCAGACCTTTGTACAGTTCAATTTTTCTCTCAGTTCTGATTGTTTTCTTGTTTCTAAATCTTTGTTGTCCTTAATTTTGGTTGTGCGAGTAGGCACAGTGTGTCCACCTGCACCTCCATCTTGGCTGGAAGTCTATTGTTTCTAATACTATTTTGGTGGAGTCACCAGAGTTTTCTATATAATAATCATTTCATCTGCAAAAACTGACACTTTACTTCTTCATTCCCAATTTAGATGCCATTTATTTCTTTCTCTTTCCTGATTGCCCTGGCTAAGACTTCCAGAACTATGTTAGGTAAGAGTGGGCATCTTTGTCTTGTATCTATCTTATCTTAGAGAAAAAGCTTTCAGTTTTTCACCATTGAGTATGTTAGCCTAGGGTTTGTCATACATGGCCTTTATTAAGCTGAGGTGCTATCCTTCTATACCCATGTTATTGAGTGTTTTAATCATAAATGGATGATGTATCTTATCAAATGTTTTTCTGCATTTATTCAGTAGGCCATATGATTTTTATCTTTTTTATTTGTTTTTTATTTTTTAAAGATTTTATTTACTTTTTTTAGAGAGAGGGGAAGGGAGAGAGAAACAGAGGGAGAGAAACAGCCATGTGCAGTTGTCTCTCATGTGGCCCCCACTGGGGGCCTAGCCTGCAACCCAGGCATGTGCCCTGACTGGGAATTGAACCGCCAACCCTTTGCTTTGCAGCCCATGCTCAATCCACTGATCTACACCAGCCAGGACTTTTATCTTTCATTTTGTTAACATAATATATTTTATTTATTTATTTGTGTATTTTGAATCATCCTTGTACCCTTGGAATGAACCTGGTTTTGCCATGACATGTAATTTTTTTGTAGCCAATTACATTTTTTAATGTCATTCAAGTACACTTGTCTCCATTTCCCCCAACCATGTCCCCTCTGCCCCACCCATCCCAGACCCCCACCCTCGATCCTACCGCCTTTGGCCTTGTCCATGTATGCTTTATACTTATTCCTTGACAACCCTGCACTATAGTCATCACGTATAATTTTTAATGTATTGTTGTATTTGATTTGCTAGTAGTTAGTTTAGAATTTCTGCATCTGCATTGGTCAGAGATACTGTTCTGTAGTTTTGTGTGTGTCTGTGTGTCTATGTGTTATTTTTGCAAAGTTTTAGATTTTGTGGTGTTGCCCAGTGGTCTATGTTGCTGAAACTAAAATCTTCACTGTTCTTTGCATTGTACACCTCTCATGTTAAATGTTTTTTAAACTCATTTCCCAAGGATACTTGATTAAAACTATTCAACAAAATTGAGCATACACTCTTGTGTGCCATTCCTCTCGAGAGACATTTTACCTCTGTTTTTCTACAGGAGTCCCCTGTGACTTTTTTTAGAAAAAAAAAATTATAAAACCAGTCAGTTTTGGAAACAATCGTTAGAAAACCAAGTCTTCTTGCTGGAAGGTAAAGAATGTGAAAAAAATAATTGTAACCCATCTTCCTTTTACTAAAGTTACTAAGAGCCAAGTAAGATTCTCTTAGCATCTAAGATTAGGATGTTATTTTTGTGTAGATTTTGGAAAACAAGAGATAACTAAATGCTTGGCTTTGGATTGTGCAACCGCAGATAGTTCTTTACACTTCAAGCATTTTCTCTCTCACAAACTTTTACTCTTATGCCATGCAGCTCACCTCTTTTCCATAGCTGTTATTTTTTTTATTTTCATTCATGGGTTTGAGCCCTTGTCTTAGGAACTAAAAGCTTCACTTAACCAGAAAAATACAAAACTTTCTCACCCTTGTTAACCTATTTCACTGCTATTTTCATGATCTCCCACTCTTCTTTTTCTTCCTTTCTTTTTCTTTTATGTATTTAGTTTTGGGGGTAGTGTTACCGACATTCCAAAAAAGTTTAGCCACTGATTCTGCTATGTCACCTGTTCAAAACTTAAGACAGGGCCCTATTTTCTGCTTCCCTCCCCCATTTCTAAGACTCTAGCTTTGCTCCTAAATGACTTAGTACCAGGGCCACAGTTACACAAGGAAAAATGTTGCAATACTTCCTTTGCAACAAATACTACTCAGTCTTTCATATTTAATATAGATTGACCACTTGGCACTACCCATAGAGCTTTTGTCACCGTGTCACCAACTCTTTCCTTGATCACAAGTTGCAGGACCTCTTGAATACCTTGCTTGCACTCTGGATGTAGCACCTTCTACCAGCAACTGGGACTATGTCATCTTTCTGTCAGGGCCTCCTTACTTCAAGAATTTTGTACTGGATTTATTCTTCTGAATGCTCCACCTCACTCTATGCAACCAGTATCATCCCAACAAATTCTACCTACACACTATAAAAGCATGTTATTACATAAGAAAATCAAAGGCAGAAACAAGTTAAGTCTATGAAATGCTACAAAATAAGCCTCAAATACTGACAAGTAAGGCAAGAGTATTTTGGTTTCAGCAGTCAAATTGCTACCACATGGGATTATATAATTGTAAGTATATTTTTTATTTCTCACCTCACTTACTTTTTCCATTTTCTAATCAGTTTATGACTTAGATCACTTAACTTTGGGTGTTAGAATCCCTTCAAAAAAGCAATAGATTATTATTTAATTCACAAAGATAAAACTTTACATTGTGTTTGTTTGTTTAGGAATATATGTATATAAATATGTGTGTGTGTTAGTATTTTAGGCCCTGAATCTTTCATTAAGTTATTAATTCTCTATATAGGCAGGGCTGACATGAAATATCCTGGAAAAAAAAATGGCAAATGCCTAAATAAACAAACTTCAAAGAATGTTTTGTATTCAGAGAATCATTAGAACATGTGGACATTTGATAAAATATTCTAGAAAAAAATAAAATTATATTTTATATTTTATACCTAACTTTCATACACACATGAACAAATTTTTAAAAGAAAGTAAAACATATTTGATAAGTACATATTTCTCCTACAGATGCATTTATTAGACCTATTAGTGACTCACTTAATATTAAATAAGTAGTGATCAACAAGGTAGGTATTATGTATAACTGTCTTCACTCTGACTCACATATATTTTCATAATTCAGCAAAACTTGGCAGCTAACTTATTGGCCCATCACATTATATCTTTCTTAAGCCAGCAGGGTTGATTTTAAAGAAAATGTAATCTTGTACTCACTAAACCATTGTTTCTTGTATGCATTTACAGACGTGGAAGAAGTCAGTGATAAAAATGAAAAATCAAACATCTGTGAAAGAGTTCATTCTTTTGGGCTTAACAGATGACCCAGAGCTAAATGTTTTGATTTTTCTATTTCTATTCTTCACATATATACTGAGTATAACTGGAAACATGACAATTATCACCCTTACTCTGATAGATACGCACCTCAAAACCCCCATGTACTTTTTCCTTAGGAATTTCTCTTTTCTAGAAGTCTTATTCACAACAGTTTGCATTCCTAGATTCCTGGTAAGCATTGCAACAGGGGATATGACTATTTCCTATAATTCCTGCATGGCCCAGGTGTTTTTCTTCATTCTCCTTGGTTCAACAGAATTTTTCCTTTTGACTGCTATGTCCTATGATCGGTACGTGGCTATCTGTAAGCCACTGCATTACACAGTAATAATGAAAAGCAGAACCTGCAACCAGCTGGTAATTAGTTCTTGGCTGGCTGGATTTCTCATTATTTTTCCACCTGTGATAATGGGACTTCAGCTGGATTTCTGTGACTCCAACATCATTGACCACTTCACCTGTGACTCTTCTCCTATGCTACTGATCTCCTGCACAGACACAGCATTCCTAGAGCTCATGGGATTTATTCTGGCACTATTCACACTCATGGTAACCTTAACATTAGTAATTCTTTCCTATGCATTCATTCTTAAGACAATTCTGAGAATCCCTTCTGCTGAACAAAGAAAAAAGGCCTTCTCCACTTGTTCCTCACACATGATTGTTGTCTCTATTTCTTATGGAAGTTGCATTTTCATGTATGTCAAAACTTCAGCAAAAGAAGGAGTAGCTTTGACCAAAGGTATAGCAGTGCTCAATACTTCTGTTGCCCCAATGTTAAATCCATTTATTTACTCCCTGAGGAACCAACAGGTAAAGCAGTCCTTTAAGAACTTGGTAAAAAAATGCTTCTTAGATAAATTTTTATCATAAAGACAAACACCATATGATCTCACCTATAAGTGGAACCTAATCAACAAAACAAACAAATGAGCAAAATAGAACCAGAGACTTGGAAATACAGAACAACCAGAGGGAAGGGGGAAGAGGGATAATAGGAAAAAGAAGGGGAAGAGGCAAGCAAAGGAACACAAATGGGGGACTCATAGACACAGGCAATGGGGGCCAGAATTAACTGTGGGAATGGGGTGTAGGGGTGAGCAATGGGGAAAAAGGTGGGAAAACTGTAACTGAAAAATAATAAATAACAAATAATTTTTCAAAGATGACCTAAAATTGAAAAAATAAAATAAAGTGTATATAGATGGTCCCTGAAAAAAAAAAAAAAAGAAATTTATGGCCTGAACTTTATTTAAAAGGAACCTTGTGTTTCACATAATCTAAATATTACTATATCTCTCCATCCATTACTATATTCTACTTCCTTTTCTTCCAGGTTTTTTCTTCATTTATACCATTTTGACCTCTCTTGGCTCAACTATCTTTTTAAAAAGTTTTTCATTGTTATTCTATTAAACTGTCCCAATTTTTCCCTCTTCGCCTTCCTCTCCCCAACCTACCCACTGCTCCCCCATCAATTCTCACACTGTTCTCCATGTCCATGGGTCATTCATACATGTCCTTTGACTAGTCCCTTCTTTCCACCATTATCAACTTTTTAAATTTACGTGCTCTGAAAATTTTCTGAGCATGAGTAATTTGATGTTCCATAAACAAGAATGCCATTTAAAAAGAATGCCAGAATTTGGTTTGAAAAAATCATCAAAGAACTTTCCCTTTGGACACTAATCAAAACCTGAATAAACGTTATCATCAAGGAATTCTGAAAAATTATTTATTCCAGTGGATATGCAGAGTATTAAAATGGGATTTTCTGTGAGGAAAAGTCTCCTACCTCTAATGTCCTTCTACTTGTCCCTGTATCTCCTATAGTTTTTACATTATGAATGTTTATCTATGCTATATCCCTATTCATATCCCTATGCTATTGGGATATAGGTGTTAAATCTTCATTGCCACTTTCATCCTTTAATATTATAACACATCTTGTTTAATATTTTTTGGATAAAATTTCAATGTTACTACATGTGTGACATTGATATTCTTGTAAGACCCCAATACTCTCACCACAAAGCATCTTTAATAAACAACACTGATGATTATGAACCTATCACTTCATAACCTATTACTTTCTTTTTGTTTGTTGATGCTGAACCTGGAGCTCATCTGAAGTTCCCTTGGGAATAACCTGGTATGTCTTTGGTTTCCTAAGATCCAGTATCCTCTTTTCACTTTTTTGGCCATTAAAACATTATGCTTTCTATCTTTCAGATAGTTCTTAAATTTTCTGGTATATTGATGATACCCTAAAATGTTTTCAGTGCTGGTATGGCTATAGTATTTTTAAAAATATATCTTTTTTCAAAATTCTTGTCGACATTGGAGATTGTGGATTTACACGTTTGCTCTGTTCAAATCTTGACCCAATTTTTTTCTGTAAGTTCTTAATTATAGTTCTACATTTCTAAAAATAAACCTTCATTTAATGTTCATCCATCCTATCTTCTTTCACAAGTGAGGCATGAACACATAACATCATTTAATTTACCATCAAAACGCTTTTCCTAATATTCACTTAAATTCTCAGTGCTTGGATTCTCTCTTTTTACCATTAAAAAATGGCTTCTTCAAATAAGTGCTAATAGAAACAGGGTTATACTTAGTCAAAAGCGGGTAAAAATTAACAAACTATTATAGAGTATTAATATCTAAAACATCCATATGATATTTAAATTTTTATATCTTAGTGAAAACATTTACTACATTTGCTTCCAAAAAGGATTTTGCTCAATTTGATAGTAACTTCAGTGAGAGTTGAGAAATATAATGGACTTACTTTTAGGTATCACAGATGTGAATTTTCCACCTATTCCAGAATTACATTTTATTTTCTCTCTTTGCTTTATAAGGCTTCCCATTTTTCAGTTGTTGCTTTGGAAAATCAACTGAATTTTTCAGACTGTAGGATGCACTGGACCATAAGATGCACCTGGGTTTTAGAGGAGGAAAATAGAGGAAACATTTTGAAGCAAAATATGTGGTAAAATATTTAGTAACATAAATAACATACGCTGCCGCCCCAGCCCCCACCCACAGCAAGCCAGGCAAGCTACATTCAGACTATAAGAGGCACCTCCCTTTCCTCCCAAATTTGAAGGAAAAAAATGTGCTGTATAGTCTGAAAAATGCAGTATGTAAATCCAAATACTTGCTTTGCATCTATTGATGGACACATGACTCAAGCAATGTAGTGCTCAGTAAAGTCCAGGTCCTTCAGTGTATATGGGCAGAGAGAAATAGTGTGCTAGTAAGTGTGTACCAACCAGTTATCAGAAAAATATACATACATATTCTATAAATATCAAAATATAATTTGCAAATGAAATATACAATAAATTCACTATAAATTGTATATACCCAATAGATTTCTACAGAATTATTTCATTGACTTTTAACAATTACATATCCAAAACCAACCTATGGTTGCATACCAACCACAATTTGACAAGTGTAGTTGAATTTAACACTATGTAGTTCAGCTCAGCACTCAAATGCACAAGTATAGTCAGATGTTTCAATACACTCAAGAACTTATAGGAAAAAAATTGTAAAAATAACAGGTAAGGATATGGAAGACTTCAGCAACAGTATGAACCAAATTGATTTAATTGACATTTTTAGAATATTCCACCCAACAACAACAGGGTATTTATGCTTTCCAGTATCATACAAAACATGAAAAGGGATAACAAAGATTAATGCGGAAGTAAATGAAATAAAAGTCAGAAAAATAAAATTTAAAATATCAATTAAACCAAATTTGGCTACTTAAGAATATTATAAATTTGATAAATTTTTAGCCAGAATGATGATAAAAAATACAGAGAAAATACAAATTACCAGTATCAGGGATGGCCAAGGTTATATCACTGATATTCCACAGTTATTAAATGGATAACATGGACATTTTGAACAACATTATGCCAATTAATTAAACATAAATAAATTAAAAAACATTTCTTTGAAAGACATAAACAATAAAAGCTCACTCAAGAGGGGAGGGAATTTCAGGGGGAAAGGGGAAGGGTTTGGAGCAACAAGTATAAAGGACACATGGACAAAAACTAGCAGGGGTGGAAATGGGAGGGAGGTGGGGAGGGCTGGGGCAGTGGGCTGGAATGGGAGCAAAAGACAGAAAACTGTACAAGAACAACAATTAAAATTAAAAAATCTTTTTAAAGATAAAAATAAATAAATAAAATAAAATAAAACCTAAAAAATAGATATGATAGGCCTATATCTATTGCAGAAGTTAAACTTAAAATTAATAAATATTCAAAAAAGAAAACTCTGCATTCACTGGAGAATGCTACAGATTGTTTCAGAAAGCAAAACTAATAGTTGTACGTGAACTATCCCAGAACACGTTAGAGTAGGGAATATTTTCTAACTTATCCTATGAGGAGAATTATTCCGACAGCAAAACTAGAAAATAGACATTATATGGAAAAATAGTAACTAATCTCAGCAATGTTGATAGTTACAATGTCTTAAAATAGATGGCAAAGCCCTATGAGTGTAGCTAAGTTGGCTGGCTCTTGCCCCACAAAACAAAATGTCGCTGGTTCAATTGCTGGTCGGGGCGCAGCCTGGGTTGTAGTTTCGGTCCCCAGTTAGGGAGCATATGAGAGGCAACCAACTGATGTTTCTCTCCCATACTGACGTTTCCCTCCCTCTCT
Organism: Anoura caudifer; assembly: GCA_004027475.1. Lineage (NCBI taxonomy): Eukaryota > Metazoa > Chordata > Mammalia > Chiroptera > Phyllostomidae > Anoura > Anoura caudifer. Next base: position 12,342 of record PVKU01009955.1, on the reverse strand, counting down.
TTATTTCTCCCTTCTCCTCTCTCTAAAATAAATAAAGAAAATCTTTAAAAAATTAATAAAGTAAACAGCAAAACCATAATAATATATAAAATTTTTAACTAATTTTTGTCAAATACAGCTTATCTCAATGGTTGCAAAGAAACAACTGAAAACATCCAAAATGCATATTTGACAATAGACAAAAACCTTCCAGCAAGGGTATCTAATAAGTGGCAAATACCAAAAGACACCCCAAAACAATAGTAAAAATGAGGATATTCTCAAGATCTATTCATATTGTCACAAATGGCAGTATTCATCTTTCCTATGGCTGAGTAGTATTCTACTATATTTATGTACCACATCTTCTGTATCCAATCATCTATCAAGGGACACTTCTTTTGTTTCCATATCTTGACCATAGTGAATAATGCTGTAATGAATGTAGGGGTGTACATATCATTGCAAATAAATGTTTTCAAAAATTTTTGGTAGATAACCAGGGGAGGAGTTGCTGGTTCATACGGTAATTCTATTCTTAATTTTGTGAGGAACTGCCATACTGTTGTCCATAGTGGCTATACCAGTTAACATCCAGACAGTGAATGAAGGTTCCTTTCCCTCCACAACCTCTCCAACACTTGTCTTTACTTGCCTTGTTGATTAATAGCCATTCTAATTGGCGTGAGATGGTTTCTCACTGTAGTTTTGATTTGCATTTCCCTAATAGCTAGTGAAGCTGAGCATTTTTCTTATACCTCATGGCCATTTGTATGTCTTCTTGGGAGCAGTGTCTCTTCAGATTCTCTGCCATTTTTTAATTGGATTGTTTGGGGTTTTTTTTTTCATGTTAAGTTGTGTGAGTTCTTTATATATTTTGAATATCAACCCCTTGTTGGAGCTGCTGTTTGCAGTAAATCTTGGGAATATCATTCTAAGAAAAATAAATCAGTCAAAAAACATAAAAAAACCATATGATTTCACTTATATGTGGGATATAACTGAAAGCAACAAATGAATAAACAAGAAAAACAAACAAAAACTCAGACACAGAAAACAGTATGTTGGTACCCAGAAGTAAGGGATGTGGAGGTGGGCAGCATACTAAAGGGATAAGGAGGACAAATATATGGTGACAAGAGATTTGACAATGTGTTTTATCATAGGATTGTACAATTGAAACCTATAAATTTTCTTAACCAATGTCATCTTAATAAATTTATGTTTAATTATATTTTTTGATTATGCTATTACAGTTGTTCCAATTCCCCTCCCCACCCCACTCCAAACAGCAGCCCCCACTCCCTCAGGCAATCCCCACACCATTGTTCATGTCCATGGATCATGAATGTATAAGTACTTTGGCTACTCCATGTCCTATACTGTACTTTACATCCCCATGGCTATTCTGTAACTACCTATTTGTACTTCTTAATCCCTTTACCTCTTCACCCATTCCCCCACACACCTCTCCCATCTGGCAACCATCAAAACACTCTCCATATCCATGATTCTGTCTCTATTCTTCTTGTTTCCTGAGTTCATTTTTTAGGTTCAATTGCTGATAGATATGTATTGCCATTTTATTTTCATAATTTTGATCTTTTTCTTTTTCTTAAGTAAGTACCTTTAACATTTTATATAATAATGATTTGGTGATGATGAACTCCTTTAGTCCTTCTTGTCTGGGAAGCTCTTTATCTGCGCTCTGATTCTAAAGTTTTGAATAGTTTTCCTGGGTAGAGCAACCTTGGCAGTAGGTCCCAGCTTTTCATGACTTTGATTACTTTTTGCCAATCCCTTACAGCCTGCAAAGTTTCCTTAGAGAAATTAACTGACAGTCTTATGGGAACTCCCCTGTAGGTAGCTATCTTCCTTTCTCTTGCTGCTTTTAAGATTCTCTCTTTATCTTTAAACTTTGGCATTTTAATTATGTGTCTTGGAGTGGGACTCTTTGCATCCATCTTGTTTGGGATTCTCTGTGCTTCCTGGACTTGCATGTATATTTCCTTCACCAAAGTAGGGAGTTTTCTTTCATTACTTTTTCAAATAGATTTCCAGTTTCCTGCTCTTTCTCTTCTCCTTCTGGCCAACCCTAGGATGTGAATATTGGAATGCTTGAAGTTGTCCCAGAGGCTGCTTACACTATCCTCAGGTTTTGTTTTTGGTTTTGGATTCTTAGTTCTTCTTGTTGCTTTGATTGGTTGTTTTATTTTTTGCTTCCTTATGTTCCAAATCACTGATTGGATTCTGGGTTTCATCCACTGTACTGTTGTTTCCTGTAAATTGTTCTTTATGTCAATTAGTGTATGCTTTGTTTCCAACTGGTCCTTTTTTATGCCATCTTTTTAATGTCCTCACTAAGTTCCTTGAGCATCCTTATAACCAGTATTTTGAACTCTGTATCTGATAGATTGCTTACTTCCATTTTGTTTAGTTCTTTTTCTGGAGTTTTGATCTGTTTTTTTTTTTTTTTTTTTTTTTTTTTTTTTTTTCACTTGGGCCGTGTTTCTTTATCTCCTCTTTTTGGCAGTCTCCATGTGTTTGTTTCTATGTGGTAGGTAGAGCTTCTGTCACTCCCTATCTCAGTAGCATGGCCTAATATAGTAGGTGTCCTGTTGGATCCAGTGGCCTGGCCTCCTCTATCACCCAAGTTGGATATTTGAGGTGTGCCCTCATGTGGGCTGGGTACATCCTCCTCTTGTTGAGCCTTGATGGCTGTTGGCAGGTCAATGAGAGGGCTTTACCCAGGCCAGTCAGCTCCAAGGACTGGTTGTTACCACTGACCACCAACCTCCACCTTCGGTGGCAGATCAGGGGCAGGGGCAAGGTGATGGTGTTCCAATGTGGTCTGTAGCTATCCACTGGGTGTCCAAGCTCTGGGCTTTCCCAGGTGGTTCAGGCTTAGGTCAGCCCCCACCTTTTTTCTGCCCAGGACCACTCTGCATGAGCTATAAAGCAATCTAAGATGGCTGCTATTCATACTGGCCTTGGAGTTCCCCAGATGAAGCCAAGCTGTGCACCTAAGCTGACTTTTGCAAGTGTTGAGCCTGGGGCCATTTAACAAGAGGTGAGGGAGCTGGGGGCTCACTGAGGCCAGCTGTTGCTTGTTTGGGAGGAGTTAGGAAATTGTGAGGCATAAGGCAAGACCAGCCATTCATATGGAATAGCCACTGTTAACAGCTTAGGTGAGCACAAAAAAATGCTGCCTGACTCCTTCCTGAAGCAAGAGAGATACATTTATGAGCTCAGCTCTGATAAATTTAGGAAGGTATAGGGAGAGCAAATAACGCAAGAACTGACAAAATTCCCTCATGATCCATTTCAAAGATAGGAATTGGAGTTCTATGATTTAGAAGATAAATTAAAATGTGGGTTAACAGAAAACATACTCATTTTTACAATAGTCCCTGATTGATCTGAGTCTTAGTTTACACTTAAATATTTTCCTGATTATTTATAAGAGAAAAATAGTGTTTTAGATAAGAAATGATTCCTTCATTTTTACATATTTTGTAAAACTAATTCACTTCCATACACTCACTATTTAAAAATTAGATTTTGTTCAGCATCCCGCTTGTCATAAACTATCCATTTCTCAATCAAAAATTCAATCTGTGAAAATAGGAAAATACAATGAGCATACTTCCAAAATATTTTGTTTTGAAATTTTAAGATCATGGGTTTTATGATTTTGCTGATATTGCTTAATAACATGGGTCTTCCAAAAAGCTTTTATGAAAGAAATAGACACACTATAAGTAGTTTTGAGTTTAATGTTATAGAAGAATTTGTTTTTGTTGTAATATTTATTTTTTATTTATATCTTGTTCAATTTCTCTCTTTCCTTTTTTATTATTGTTGTTCAAATTCAGTGGTCCCCATTTTCTCCCCATTACTCTCCTCCACCTTACCCACCCTCACCTCCTATATTCAATCCTCCCTCCCCCATTGTCTTTGTCCATGCATCCTTTATGCATATTCCTTGATGACTTTTCTCCTTCTTTTCTCTGTTATCCTCCTCCTCCTGCCCCTCTGGTCAATGTTGGTTTATTCTTTATTTCCATGTTTCTGGCTTGATTTTGTTCACTTGTTTTGTTGATTTGTTGATTAAGGGAAACATATAGAAATCTCCCTGGAGACAAAAAACATTATTGCTTCTACAATGCAATTAATTTTGGCAACACACTTTAATTGGGTTCCCTTGGGAAGCATTAGATATTTGAGGAATAAAGAATTCTACCTATAACATTAGAATTTGCATGAAGCAGAAGGAATGACTGATGAAAAATTATCTCTTCCTTGAGTATTTTTCAAATATTTCCTCTGATTATCATTTTAAAGAAGAGAGACTTTATCTGTGTTAAGTAAGTAAGTGTCCATCAGTGAATGAGTGGATCAAAAAACTGATACATTTACACAATGGAATGCTATGCAGCAAAGAGAAAGAAGGAGCTCCTACCCTTTCCAACAGCATGGATGGAACTGGAGAGCATTATGCTAACTGAAATAAGCCAAGCAGTGAGGAACAAATACCATATGATTTCACCTTTAACTGGAATATAATCAATCAACAGAAGAAAAAAAGCAAACAAAATGTAACCAGAGACTTTGAAATGAAAAACAATCCAACAATAGCCAGAGGGGAGGGGGAGGGGACAATGGGGGGAAGGGTTTTCAGGAACTACTATAAAGGACACATGGACAAAACCAAGGGGGAGGGTGGAAGCAAGGGAGGGAGGTGGGTTTGGCTGGGTTGGGGGAGAGTGGTGGGGGAAACACAGACAACTGCAGTTGAACAACAATAAAATAATTTTAAAAAATATGTAACAGGGACCCTGGTCAGGGCACACACCTAGGTTGTGGGTTTCATCCCCTTTTGGGGTACATATAGGAGACAGTGATCAATGTCTCCCTCTCTCTCTCTCTGTCTCTCTAAAAAACAATGAACATATCCTCAGGTGAGAAATTATATATATATAGTTCCCTGATATATATAAAAGCTGTGGTTAAAATCTAAGATTTTTAAGTAATATAAAGCAAATTAATTGTTGATATGAATTTACAAATTTGAATGGATAACTTTGTCGTAACATGTTGTTAATGCATGCTTTACCGTTCTTTGTGCAGAATAAGGACACTACAAATGTATTTGAAATCACAAATACCATATGATGTCACCTATAAGTGAAACCTAATCAACAAAACAAACAAGCAAGCAAAATATAACCAGAGACATTGAAATAAAGAACAAACTGATATTAACCAGAAGGGAGAGGTTGGGGGGAGTTAATGGAAGAAAATAGGGGAAAGGCGTTTAAGGAACATGTGTAAAGGACATGTAGATAAACCAAAGGGGGTAGATTCAAGAGTGGGAGGCAGGGGGTAATAGTGTGTGAAAATGGAGACAACTGTACTTGAACAGCAATAAAAAATTATTTAAAAATATGGTATTTAAATTAAGCTAATTATAATTTATCATCTATGCAAAAAAATCATAACAAGAGTTCACATCCATGGTTATTTTAACTTACAGACTGAAGCATTTAAGGTTTAGCCATCCCCAAGAAGACATCAGTTAGCAAATTCATTCTTCTGGGACTTAGTTACATAATGTGATATTCCTCTTTCTGCTGTTCACCTACTGGTTCAGTGTGACTGGAAACATGACCGTCTTCATGTTAACAATAATTCCCATGTATTTCTCCCTCAGGAATTTCTCTTTCTTAGAAATTCCATTCACAACTGTCTGCATTTGCAGGTTTCTGGTCAGTTTCACTACAAGAGACACAAGTATCTCCTATAATGTTTTTATGACACAATTTTTTTAGTGCTTCTGGCACCACAGATTTTTTTCTTCTGGCTGTAATGTCCTATGATTGTTATGTGGCTATCTGCAAACCTCTACATTACATAACTATCATGAGTAACACAGTCTGTAACCAACTTGAAATTAGCTCCTGGCTGACTGCTTTCCTCATTGTCTGTCACTCTGTGAGTATGGGCCTCCAGCTGGATTTCTGTGAGTCGGGCATTATTGACCACTTCACTTGTGACTTTCCTCCTATGCTGCTAATTGCTTCCACAAAGTTTCTACAGATTATGACATTTTTCTTAGCAGTATTCACACTCACGGTAACTTTGGCCTTGGTGATTCTCTCTTAGACATTCATCCTTTGAACAATTCTGAAGATGCCCCCTGCTCAACAAAGGAAAAAGTCCATTTTCACTTGTTGCTCTCATATGATTGTGCTTTCCATTTTTTCTTTTTTTAAAAGATTTTATTCATTCTAAACAAATGAGATATCATTAAAATAAAAAGCTTATGCACAGCTTAAAAAAAAAGCATTAAAATGAAAAGAGAACCAGCAATATGGGAAAACATATTTGCCAATGATACCTCAGACAAGGGTTTGATCTCCAAAATATATAAAGAACTCAAACAACTCACTCCAGGAAGACAAACAACCCAATTGAAAAATGGGCAAAGGACTTGAACAGACACTACTCCAAGGAGGACACACAGAGGGTCCAGAGACATATGAAAAGATGCTTAGCATTGGTAGCCATCAGAGAGATGCAAATTAAAACCACAATGAGATACCACTTCACATTGGTCAGAATGGCCATCATAAACAAAGCAACAAACAACAAGTCCTGGAGAGGATGTGGAGAAAAGGGAATCCTAGTGCACTGTTGGGGGGACTGCAGACTGGTGCAACCACTATGAAAAACAGTATGGAATTTTCTAAGAAAACTAAAAATGGAACTGCCTTTTGACCTGGCAATTCCACTGTTAGGATTATATCCTAAGAACCCTGAAACACCAATCCAAAAGGACCTATGCACCCCAATGTTCATAGCAGCACAATTTAAAATAGCCAAGTGCTGGAAGCAACTTAAGTGTCCAGCAGTAAATGAATGGATCCAAAAACTATGGTACATTTACATGATGGAATACTACACAGCAGAAAGAAAGAAGGAGCTCCTACCCTTCTCGACAGCATGGATGGAACTGGAGAGCATTATGCTAAGTGAAATAAGCCAGGAGATAAAAGAAAAATACCATATGATCTCACCTTTAAGTGGAACCAAATCAACAAAACAAACCAGCCAACAATAATAACCAGAGACATTGAAATTAAGAACAAATGGAAAGTCACCAGAGGGGAGATGGGAGGGGGCAATGGGGAAGGGAAAGGTGTAGGGTTTTCAGGAACAACTATAAAGGACATATGGACAAAACCAAGGGGGGATTGATTCAAGGGAGGGGGGTGGACATGGTTGGGGTAGGTGGGAGAAGTGGGAGGAAAGGCAGACAACTGTACTTGAACTACAATAAAAGGAAAAGAAAAGATTAAAAAATAAAGACTTTATTTATTCATTTTTACAGAGGGGGAGAGAATAAGAAAGAGAGGAAGAAAAACATCAAGGTGTGGATGCCTCTTATGCACCCCTACTGGGGGCCTTGCCCACAACCCAGGCATGCATCCTGAGTAGGAATAGAACTGGAGACCCTTCAGTTGCAGGCCATGCTCAATCCAATGAGCCACACCAGCCAGGGCTAGTTTCCATTTCTTATGGGAATTTCCATTTCTTATGGGAGATGTGTAAAAACATCTACAAAAGAATATATGGCTTTGAGCCAAGGCGTAGCAGTACTTAATCCCTCTGCTGCTCCCCTGGTGAATCTTTTTATTTATACTTTAAGGAACTAGCAGGCGACACAGGCCCCTGAAGATTTCACCAAAAAGATAAAACCAAACAACACTATTATAAAATATGTAACTGAAACAGCAAACAAACTACACATAAGTATAAATCATTGTTCTAGGTGATAGGAAAACAAAGGGAATAAAGAATGCAAAAGTTTTAGCCATTGTGAGGGGACATACATTAATCAGTTAACAACTGAAAAAGTAAATTACCTGGTATATTGATTGTGGTAAATGTTATGAAAAGACTAAAATACTTTAAGCAAATAATATTGGGTGGTCAAAGACTTCAAAGTCATTTTATAGTTCTTTCTTAATTTCATTTTTCTACATTCAAATATATTTTTCTGTATTCTTTACCATTTTTTCTTTTCTGTAAGTTTCCCAAGTCTATACAGCCATCTATTTTACACAGGTAAAACATAAAGAGATTGTGAGGTATGAACTTAAATAAGTACTGGTCTTTAATTTCAAAATATGAACAGCAAACTCTAGATAACCTATTTAAAAACTTACATCAAAATAAAATGCCAGCAACACAGAGCTAATGAATGGAATGAAGCCGAGCTTCAAGGCTTAGAGCACTATGTTTCATGATGATGTCTGCAATGGACTGACTCTTATTCTGTTGAATCAGACATACAGGAGCTGTACAGGGAAATAAATAATTGATGAATAATTATCTCTGAATATGAAATGTGTTATTTTAAGCTGTCAGGTACTTTCCCACAAACTCTGCTCCATCAGAAGTATTTATCTAGATCTTTTCAGATTACACACATTCTATTAATAAACTAGAATTATGAGAAGCTAAAGCAATGCTGGAGGATAATCTCTTGTGAGTGCTATAAACATGGTTATCAGGTATGATTGCTTTTACACTACATGCAGTGACATTTTTAGACATAGTACATTATCAGAAAATAGAAGTCAGAAATCATAAAGACTCCGGCCATGAAGTTACTGAAATCAATTCAGGACTTTTACATACCTATTTAACATGAACATAAGGATCAGAGAACACATTTATTGGTACTCAAATAGACAAATCATCTGCCTGCTATTTTCAATCACCCTAAGTACCCTCTCTATTAAATTAGTAGGGTAGAGAATATTGAAATTAAAGGTAAAATTTGAAACCCTAATAATTAAAAAATAAAAATTCAATGTGCTAAAACAAAGAAAATAAAGATAATGTGGAAATTAACAAAAATAAAGAGAATAGGAGAAGGAAGATGGTGGCATGGTAGGAGGGAGCAGATTCCACTTCCCCCTACACACAGGAGAAAAATCTGGCAGATCTACAGAGGAACAGAGCAAACAACCAACAAAAACACAGCATATTTGAAAACAAGAGATCCAAAATTGTAGTGGACATTGAAAATCCAGATGGTAAGGAGAGTACTTCAGAACGATAAGAGCCCAGGGATCAGCACAGAGACCAGGGTGGCTGAGGCACCAGGCCCAGTGCTTTGCCAGGCCTGCCACAGGACTCTAGGGAGGGAGCAGCACAAACCGCTCCCTCCCCAGCCAAACAAGGTTTCAGCAGCACCAGGAGAAACCTGGTTGCTTGAAGTCTCACAGAGAGGAGTTCAGGTCTGAGTGGCGAACACTCTGGAGATGTGAACACCCATGCATAGCCCTGGGAGTACACACAAGAGCACTCATGACCGGAGCTGACCATGCACCAACAGAAATGGCTGCACGATTATAGGCACCCACATGCCATTGGCGATGGCTGTGCAACCATAGGCACTGTGTGTGACCGCAGACAGCTGAGACACCAAGGTGACTGCAGAACCGGGGTAGTCGCATGCCATGTAGGAGACCTAAGTTCACACCCATAAACCTGGGAAAGTGCTCACTCCCCAGAAGGCTTAGAAAATACGCCCAAGACTCTATGCAGAAAGGTGTTGGGCTTGCTCTGGGGAGAGTAGCCCAAAAATAACTGAGTGCTGACCAGGGAGAAAAGCAACACCATCATCCCTCTGCCCTTGCAGCCAGCAAGAACAGAAAAACTGGCTTGGGAAGTCTGAAAACAGCAGAGGTTTTTTTTTTTTTTTTAATTTGTTTGTTTTTAATAATTTTTTAATAATTTCTTCATTAATTTTATCTTTTTACCCCACAACTCCTTTTGCTTCTCATTACTTCTTTCTTTATTCATTCTTCCTTTCTTTCCCATTTTATCTCTTCTTCCTTCCTCTTTCTTCTTTGATTTCTTCTTTTTTTCATTTTTTCTTCCTCTTTTTTCTTTTTAAATACCCACGAGTGAGACAAAAAAGAAGGGGAAAAAAAACCTGAAACTGTGAAAAAACCAGACTTGGTCCCAAAGAAGGGGCATTTCAACAGCTGAGACACTGGAAGCTGTGAACACCAGGATACCCAAAGGAGACAGCACCACTGAATCTCACAGGTATTCTACCACAGAAGTTCACACCATAAAGCCAGGAAGCCACAACAGATCAATTTAAGAAGCTAAGGATGACAAGACGAGCCCCCAAAACAATATGAAGACAAAGAAACAATCCCCACGTGAAAGTAAAGGAAGAAGCCCAAGAAACAATGCTAAATGAAATGGAGACATTCAACTATCAGATTTTGAATGCAAAGCAATGGTTGTCAGGAAGCTCCATGAGCTCTCAATGAGCTACCAGAAATTACAGGGAAGCTACAATGAACTCACTGCAAACCATAGCAACATGAAAAAGGAAATAAAAACTATCAACAAGGGCCAAGAGGAATTGAAGAACACAATTTCTGAACTGAAGAACATAGAAGAAGGAATGAAAAGCAAAATTGATGAAGCAGAAGATTGGATCAGCGAATTGGAGGGCAACGTAGAAAAAAACACCCAGAAAGAGCAAGAAAAGGAAAAAAGGCTCAGAAAGAATGAAGAGGGATTAAGAGAAATGCAAGACAATATGAAATGTAACAATATCTGTATAATAGGGATACCAGAGGGAGAAGAAGAAAAGCAAGGGATAGAAAACGTGTTTGAAAAACTAATGATGGAAAACTTCCCTAATTTGATGAGAGAAAAAGTCACACAAATCCAGGAAATACAGAGAGTCCCAATCAAGAGGAACCCAAAGAGGCCCACTTCAAGACACATCACAATTAAAATGGAAAATTCCAAGACAAAGAGAGAATCTTAAAGGCAGCAAGGGAGTAAAAGGAAGTAACATACAAGGGAGCCCTGATAGTTAGCAGCTCACTTCTCAATGGAAATGCTCCAAGCCAGAAGAGAATGCAAGGAAATATTCCAAGTAATGAAAACCAAAAGCCTGCAACCAAGACTACTTTACCTAGCAAGGCTTTCAATCAAGATAGAAGGCCAAATAAGGAGCTTCCCAGACAAAAGAAGTCTCAAAGAATACACCTCTACCAAACCAGTTCTGCAAGAGATGCTAACAGGACTGCTTTAAGGAAAGCATGGAAAAGAGAGAGAGAGAGAGAGAGAGAGAGAGAGAGAGAGAGAGAGAGAGAGAGAGAGAGAAACATAGGTACGAAAATGGCAATGAATCAGTACCTATCAATAATGACCTTAAATATAAATGGATTAAATGCTCCAATCAAAAGACATAGAAGAGCTGAATGGATAAGAAAGCATGACCCACACATATGCTGCCTACAAGAGACCCACCTCAGGACAAAATACCTACAGAGACTCAAAGTGAAGGGATGGAAACAAATTTTCCAAGCAAATGGACAGGAAAAAAAAAGCCAGGGTAGCAGTACTCATATCAGACAAAATAGACTTCAAAAGTAGGGCTATAAAGAGAGACCCAGAAGGTCACTTCATAATACTCAAGGGAAGAATCCACCAAGAAGACATAAACATTGTAAATATATATGCACCCAACATAGGAGCACCTAAATACATGAAGAAAATCTTAGAGGACTTCAGGAAAGATATTGACAGCAACACAATAATAGTAGGGGATTTTAACACCCCACTGTGAAAAATGGACAGATCTTCCAAACAAAAAATCAACAAAGATATTGTGGCATTGAACAACATTCTAGATGAAATGGTCTTAAGTGATATATAGAGAGCCCTTCATCCCAAAGAAACTAAATACACATTTTTTCAAATGCACATGGAACATTTTCAAACATAGACCATATCATAGGACAAAAAACAAGCCTCAACAAATTCAAGAAAATTGAAATCATACCAAGCATTTTCTCTGACCACAGGGAACTGAAACTAGAAACCAACCTCAAGGAGAAAAATCCAAACCACTCAAAATCATGGAGATTGAATAACATGCTATTAAAAAGTAAATGGGTCAAAAATGAAATTAGGGAGGAATTCAAAAAGTTTCTGGAAACAAATGAAAATGTACTCACAACAGTGCAAAACCTATGGGACACAGTGAAGGCAGTCCTCAGAGAAAATTTCATAGCCATACAGGGGGCCTACCTAGAAAAGACAGAAACATTTCAAACAAACAACTTAACCCTACACCTACAAGAACTTGAGGAACAACAACAAAAACAGCCCAGAGCAAGTAGAAGAAAGGAAATAACCATGATCAGAGCAGAATTAAATGACATAGAGACTAAAAGCACAATTCTAAGGATCAATGAATCCAGGAGCTGGTTCTTTAAAAAGATAAACAAAATCGACAAGCCATTAAGCAGG
>PVKU01009954.1:0-56864 GCA_004027475.1 Anoura caudifer | reverse complement strand
GGGGTGGAGGGATGGGATGGGAGTAGAAAACAGAAAACTGTATAAGAACAACAATTAAAATAAAATTTAATAATTAAAAAAAGAAAAGTTATTAAGCATTATATTTAAAGATATAAGGCTTATAGAAAGTGTAAGTCCTATGACTGATAACAGAAGCTGAATCAAAGACCTTAGATAGATATGGGGAATTTAAGACATGTCCACTTCTACCAAACCTCGTTTAAATAAAGTTACACAGTTGCAGCCAAAGCAAAAAAAAAAAAAAAAAAGATTTTATTTATTTTATCTTTAGAGGGGAAGGGAAGGAGAGAGGGAGAGAGGAAGGAGAAACATCACAATGTGTTGTTGCCTCTTGTGCGTCCCCTGCTGGGAATTGGCCCACTACCCAGGCATGTGCTCTGACTGGGAATCAAACTGTGATCCTTTGGTTCACAGGCCTGCACTCAATCCACTGAGCTACACCAGCCAGGGCTGCCTTCTTTAACTTTTGCTTGACTTCTTCCTTATCCAGAGACCAGGCAGTGTTCTAATATAGGCCGAAGAGGTGGAAGAAATGATTGGTTCATTTGAGGACAAAGTTTCCTTTAATATAAAACACATTAATTAGAAACCTAACCTCTTTTGGTTTTTACTTTTATTTTGTACACTGTTAAGTCCCTGCTCCTCAGCTCTGGTGGGGAAGCAGGATGCTTTGTCTTCCTTAACAGATTGCTTTGAGCTCCATTCACTCTGAGCTCAATCACCAGGTGAATGTCAGAGATTCCTGTCTAGATTCAGAGAGCGCAGGCTAGTAGTGAAACTGGAAAAGTTGGTGTTTGTGCAGCCTGTCACCACCAGAACCAATAAGCAGAGACAGGGATTGAATCTGTATGGGCACTTTATTCAGATGGCCGGTGATCTGAGAAGATGGTGGATTTATACCCTAAGAGACTGTCTTACATTTCATTTCAAACCAACCCTTTTTTATTAGGGGTTTGGAATGCAGAGAAAAGGTTATTCAGATAAAAGCTACAGCATTCTTTCGTCTGTTGACCTTATGTGTGTCCTAGGCTGTGGACTTTTTTCCCTGGAGCACAATGGCTTGGATACCATCTTGTTGCTTGTAGTCCTCCTGAGGCCCAAAGGTGGAACTGCTCCTGGTCTGTGGAGTCAGGGCAGGTCACACTTCAGTTCCTGAAACAATTGCTTTTTACATGCATTGATTACTAAGCTTATTAACTATTACTTAAAACTAAAATTTTCCAACTGTTGGGTTCCCCCATCAGCAGTAGTAAAGTGGAGGGAAGAATGCTTTTAAACCATGGCCCCCGTAGCCATGTTATGTTGCTGGTAGAGTTATTGTGAATTTCAGATAGGAGAGCAGGCTGGGTGGGGTGATCAAGAGCTCTCGCCTGAGACCATTGACTGCTAGTAGAACTTCTTGGGGTAAAGGGAACAGTCTTCTTATCTTAGTTTATTTCTTTGAGAGGATTTATTCTACAGATTTATCTTTTTAATGTTTACTGTATTTAAACAAATTTGATCTTGATTATGAGATGTTTGAAGTAAGAGTTAAAAATCTATGGTGAAAGCTTTTTGGAGTCCGTGAGTAAACAATTGTTTTATTGTTTATAGTAGCTTACATGCATAGAAAAACACTCATACTATTTTAGGTTTGTTACACAAACCTATGTTCTTTAAAGTGGTGAATGGGTTCATGGTGTCCATCTGGGAAGTGTGAGGGAAGTGGGGGAAGATATCTTTACGGCCTCTTCTACTTGACTTTCAACTGCTGACCAAAGAAATGTCTTCTATAATTTCCTAAAGAAGATCTCGGTTCTATTTTTTAAGTCCATGTAACTCTGACAACTTTAAGAAGTCTGCTGTAAGGGTGGTAAGAGGATTCTCAGGATTTCATATCACTGAGTGGCCAAACACCGTTTTTTGTTTTTTTACATTAACTACAATCCATACTTTATTAAGATTTCCTTCATTTTCCCCTCTTGTCCTTTTTCTGTTTCAGGATACCATCCAGGATACTACGTTCCATTTAGTTGTCATGTGGCAGTTTCTCAAACTTCCCTGTTGTTTTTTTAAATCGATGTAATTCACATACCACAGAATTCACTCTCTTAAAGTGTACAATTCAGTGATAGTCTAATGACAAAGTTTTGTAACCACTAGCACTGTCTAATTCCAAGACACTTTCATTACCCCAAAGAGCCCCTGTACCTGTTGGCAGTCACTCCCCAGTCCTCCTCCCCTCAGCCTCTGAGCCACTAATCTACATTTTCTTTGTGGGTTTCCCTATTCTGAACATTTCATATAATTGGAATCATAAAATATGCCCTTTTGTGTCTGGCTTCTTTCATTTAGCAAGATGTTTTCAAGTTTCATTCACATTGCACCTGAGTTAATACATCATTCCTTTTTATGGCTGCATACTATCCTGTGTGTGGACAGTAAACAAATGTTTTGTTTACCCGTTCATCAATTGTTGGACTTTCAGGTTGTTCCACCATTGAGCTATTATAACCAAACACTGTTTTGTATTACACTTTGTAGCCAATGCTACCATAGCGTCTGCATTATAGTAGGCATTATGAACATTTGTTTTGCACGGTATTTATCAGAAAACTTGTCTAAAAGCATATTTTACTTTTTGATCTTAAATTACATTAATGACTGAATTGGAAGGGTTTCCCATAAAAGGGAAGTTAACCCTGCCTCTCTTTATTTAAATGTAGTTAATTATTCATTTGTTCATTCAACAATTTATTGTTCCAGGCAACCGATTGATGTTTCTCCCTCCCGCCCTCCCTCTCTAGAATCAATAAGCATGTCCTTAGGTGAGGATTTAAAAAAAAAAAAAGAATTAGCAAAGCTATGAAGGGAAGAAGAGTATTCTGGGCAGTAGATGAACATATATGAAAGCAGAGAGATTGAAATATTTAAATATCCTGAAACACATTTTGGGTTCTCTTCTCTTTGAATCAGTTTACCACCACTGACCATTTCAGTCAGACAGTCCCTGGAGGACCTCCTGGAGTGGAGGCTGAACCGTCACAAACTTGGGTCTTGGCAGATGTACAGACATATGCTTGCAGTGGCTGTGGAACCTCGAGCTGAGAATAGGAGGTGACTTTGGAGCACAGGCCTCCCACAGGGTGCTCTTGGGATGCCTGTCCTGGAATTACCCAGGGCAGTAACAAAGCTTTCTTTTCTTCTCTAAACCAAGCCAGCAGGATGGGGTGTCTGTTGGCCTTTGTGTTTGGAGCCGACCAACAAACAGACAGTGGCCAGCACAATGGCATTGTTGGGCTTCAGTGAAAAGTAGGTCGGGGCCCAGGCCCTCCTCCGTAGAGGGCCCATCCAAAGGACCGAGATTCAACAAGCCTCTGATTTGGATGTTTGGCATTGATGCTGGTTTCTGACTTACTGATGGCACATAAGATTACAGGATCTCTTCCCATTGCTTCTCTGAACACCTCAATTTGGAAGCTCTGAGTTGCCTTTGACTCTCTTTTTCCTCAGTTCTCATATCTACCACTCAGTTGCTAAATTCTTTAGATTCTACCTCTGCATTCTAGCTCTAGCCCACTTTTTCATGCCCAAATAGCACTCTAAATTAGGCATTTGGTCATCTCTCATGTGGATTGTTGCAATACCCTCCCCTCATCCCTTCTTCACTACTTATATTTATGCAGGAAAAAACCCTACTAATCTTCGGCACTTTATATTTGTGTTCCTTTTGCATAGAATGTCTTTCTTATTCCCAACGTGCACATGAGTGTCCATGAAATGGAAATGAATCCTCAACAATGAGTGATTAGCCAGGCCTAGGTTGGGGAGAAGGGTAATCCAGATAAAGGGATCAGCAATGTGTACAAATGTACAGATGAGCAGGGAATGAAACCTTTATAAGCAGGAGTGAAATATTTTGTTTGCCATGCTGATGTGGGTTTTACCCTAAGAGTAATTGGGCATCGATGAATAATTGTAACAGGAAGGGGGCTTCACGTTGGCATTTCAGAAGGATTATCGTGTTTCTATTATATAAAATGGATTGGAATAAGAACTAAGTGTGTTCGAGATCTATAAAGGAGACCAGATACTAGTTAGAAAACCAATGGAGTAACCTAGGGGAAGAATGATGATGATAAGATATTGATAATGGGGAGCCCTAATGGGTGTAGCTCAGTGGATTGAGTGCCAGCTTGCAAACCAAAGGGTCGCCAGTTTGACTCCCAGTCAGGGCACATGCCTGGGTTGCAGGCCAGGTCCTCAGCAGGGGGTGTGCAAGAGGCAACCACACATTGATGTTTCTTTCCCTCTTTCTTCCTCCTTCCCCTCTGTCTAAAAATAAATAATAAAAATCTCAAAAAAAGATATTGATAATGGGGAGAATAAATTGTGTACTGTGAGATAAGCACTGTGATGAACATATTTTATATACCTTATATCTTAATTATAACCCACCTGTGATAAAACATCACATCCTGTTGATTCTACCTCTGAGATGTCTCCAGATAGTAACTTCCTCACTGCCATTGCGTTATTCAGGCCTTTATTTCTTCCCACCTGGATGATTCCAGAAGCCTTCTAACTATTCTCAAAGCCTCAATTCCTGACCTTTCCATACAGTTTTTATATTACTGTTAGAATGATATTTGTATGTAGCATATCTGATCATATTATTGTCCTGTATAAAAAAAAAATCTTGTTAGTTGATTATATAATACGTCCTGTCTACTAGACTGCAAACCAAGGGGAGAAACTGGCCCCACTTACCTCTGTGTTTTCACATAGTAGGTTTTTTTCTTTTTTCTTTTTTAAATTTATTTTAATTGTTGTTCTTGTACAGTTTTCTGTCTTTTACTCCCATCCCAGCCCACTGCCCTAACCCTCCCCACCTCCCTCCCATTTCCAACCCCCTAGTTTTTGTCCATGTGTCCTTTATACTTGTTCCTGTAACATAGTAGGTTTTTATTGGTTGATGGATGGATCTTCCTCAGGACAGTCCTGGTAATTAGATGACAACAAGTAATCTCTGTTAGTTGCATGGCAGCACATTTATCTGCTTTAGGTAAGCATTCTAGCTCCAGTCCCGTCAGGTAGATTTTTCGAAAAGGGATATTACAGTTGATATTTTCTTTGGAGCCTGTCTGAATATGGGTTTGAATCACTGTTCAGAAATAAGCTTTTTTGGTTGCAGATATCAGTATATTGATAATTCTAAGTAGAAAAAAAGCAGCCATTTGGTCTTATTCTTTCTGGTTTTGATCAGGTGAGGCTGCTGTAGTCTACTAGCATCAGCAAGAATCGGGAACGGGAGCTCTGGGTATAGTGGTCGGCTAGTGCCTAGCCTTGCTCCAGAATATAGTTTGTATGCCTATCTGCGCCTAAGCTGGTACCCTCGGAGCCTCTATGGGATACGTGGGAAGAACCATTCTCTCAGCCTAGACCACTGCTATCTTTTAGGATCCAACTCAGATGTTACTTCCCCTCTGAAACTTTCCAAACTCCTCAGGAAGAGTCAGTTTCTACTTTTATACCGCTAGTCATTACCTCTGGTAAAAAGGCCTGTTGGTATTATATATTTAACCTATGTGTCTTTCACTGGACTTCTTAAAGTCTTATCTGCATGTTATTCATCTTTATACACACTATGTTTACCATGTGCAAGGAACTCTTCTACTCATTGGGGGATGTAATGTTCATGTAAATGGGCCAGTTCTTACTCTCATATGGGTGCGGCAAGACGGGAAGGCATGCTCGATAAAAGTGTGTGGAAATAACCTGGAATGATATTCCTGAGTGGAGAGCTGAGTATCGACTCATCTGTCCCTTTGGTGATTTTTTTAGGCTGTTAGTGTATGATTTCTTGCATATATAATACTGTTTAGTTACCAACATACATTTATCTATTGAGTGCCTTCTAGAAAAACAGTCTTTAATGAAATCAGGTATCAAACACAAATGAAATGGCAGAAACTCTGTTACAATGTTTGACTAGATCATGAAGACAACAGGCAGGTTGTGGGGCAGGAAAAGTTGGCGACCTGTCACGGAGGGGTACTGAAGTACCAGTAACACATTTGATTGGCTGATAATATAGTTTTCTGAATTTGAAAGTTTAAAAGGACAACAGTTAAGAAATGGAAAATGTAAAAACTTCTCTCTTTAGTAAGTTATGTTAATATATTGCCAATGCCTTAGGTGGCTTTGTAGGGCTGCCCAAGGGAGTGGTCTAGAAGAAAAAGAAAGCGAAGCAGCTGTTACCCTCATCCCAGAAAGCTGAGTGCTAGTGCAGTTGCTCTTGCCTCTGCTTCCTGCAGGGGGATTATTTGTTCAGAGGACATGCCAGCTGAGTCTGCACTGGGAGTTGCTTATGGGGAAGTGAACGTTCCAACTAATGGGCACACAGAGTATGTAGCAACTTAGAAATCTTCCTTGTTGTCAGATCTCAAACTTCCTTTCCTCATAGATGCAAAAGATCTTGAGACATTGAGACGTTGTGGTTTCTGAAGGCCCAGAGAGTTATCAGCCCCACCAAAGTATTCACCAAAGGCTGGCAAGAGAGATTGGTTGTAACAATAAACTTTATTTGGTTTCCCTCTCTGGTCCTGGTTTGTACTTTTTCCATTTTGCCTGGAAAATTCAGAGCCTATTAACCAGTGTGATTCCTTACTGTGTCTCACCTTTTTTCCTGCTCTTCACCCTCTGGCTTGGTCTGTGGGTTTCTCAAGTCTTCAGAGATATGGCTGAACAGAGGTAAACCTGTTTTCTGAACCAGAATCAAGAGTCCTGGCTTAGTCCCGCCCACAGATAGTGTACATACAGCCTTGCATCAGTCTTTTCTGCCCGGCCACCCTCAGTTGGGAAACCTGAGTGGTTCTTGAAGTCAGGCCTTCTGTGTTCCATTGTCACCATGCCAAAGAAGTGAACCACCTCTGATCTTTCTGACTCTCAGAGCTAAAGAAATTTGTCTGCATGATTAGGTGTCAACTTTATTGCTCCCATGTGGCTTGGAGTTTGCAGGTTCAGTTTCTTTAGCAAATGAGCACTTCAAATGTGTACTGTGGAGTTTCAACTGGCATGAAGAAATGAAGGCACTGTGCTAATGCTGTCATTATGCCTCATTCTGAGATGTCCAAAGATGGATCATCAGGCAGGATGAAGTAGATCGACAGGTTTCTTCTTTGAGAAATTAGGTGTATTTTTAGCCAATCTCTCTGTGTTGCCAAACCTGATCCACCTCATCCAAGGATCTGAAGTGCTGCATCGTGCTGCCCCCAGCTGGCTCTTTTTGGTGCTTATGTTACCACATCAGAAAGTCTTTGATTATATGGCACTTAGTTTTTTTCTAAGCACTTTCGTATATTTTTATTAGATTCTCATAATAATATTGTGAGTTACATGGATCAGAGATTACCATACCTACTTTATAGGTGGGCAAACTGAAGGATAGTGATATTAGTTGATTTGCCCAAAGTTAAATGACTATATCAAGAGGCAAAATTGGACTAAAATTCAGCTCTCTTGCCTCCTAGCCCATTAGGTTCCCTAGTTTTTTGTAAATTCAATAATACCCCCCATAATGGGTATTAAGAGCTTAATTTTAGGCGTAGAGGAATTTGTCCCTTTTTCTTCCTTGGAAGGAGGAGGAACATAATACTACATCATGTAAGGTTTGAACAAATCCATTAACCTAATTGGCAGAAAACTCAGAGCTCCTGTTCTGTGCGAGGCTGACTTGGATAACGTGGCCTCAGACTCTCCGGTACAGTACAGCGGTAAAGAGCATGGAGTCTGGAGCCAGACTGCCTGGGTTTGAGCCCTGGCTCTGCTCCTTAATAATTGGGTCACTTTTAGCAAGTTTCTTAACCTCTAAATGCCTTTTGTAAAATGAGGATGATAGTACACTTTATCGCATAGGGTTATGGTGCAGATTAAATGAGATAATTAATGTAAAGTTCTTAGAATAGGGCACAAATTAAACACTATCTAAATAAATATTGGCTGCTGTTATTATTATCACCCCTATATAATATATTTATTTGCTCTTAAAAAAAAAAAAACCCCAAAACAAAGCAGCCCTTCATGGCTATGCAGGAATGATGAACAGTCAAATTTCTTGAAAAAGTACATCTTCACATAATTTCTCTGTAGCTTTATCTCCTGTTCATTCCTCAGTTCACTTTGGCTTTACTCTGGTCTTAACTATTTTATTGAAACTGCTCTGGCCGTGGTTGCCAGTGACTCGTATTACAAGTTTAGTAGACATTTTTAATGCTCATTGTACTTGGTCTATAACACTTGATACTTTTGGTCTTTTCTTCTTTGGAGTGTTCTCTTTATTTGACTTCTATGATGATTCTTGTTTGGGTTTTCATTTTTATGCCTGCTTCTTTATATGTTAGTTTGCAGCCTTGCCTGTTAACCCCGGGGCAATTTCATTCATTCCTTGGCCTCCGTGAGCACAATGTTATTGCCTCATAGATGTTGGTCTCTAGCCCAGACTTTGTTCCTGAACTTTAAAATAACTCTCTGTAGGACATCTCTACCTTGGTTTTCCCACAAGCCTTTAAACTCAACACATTTTGGCTGAACTTGTCTTTTAACATTGCCTCTTCTTCTGAAAACCTGCTTCTCTCTCTGTATTCTGTATATCTCATAATGGCATCCAGGGACCAATAACTCGGGAGCAACTTACAGCTTTTCATTGCCCTCATCCCCCCATACAGGCAGTCATCAAGTTTTGTTTTTACTCTGCCATCTGAGTAATCTTGAATCTTTCTCTGTTCCATTGCCTCCACTATCGCCTTAACTCAGGCACCCTACTTTCACCAGGATTATTGCAATAATCTTCTAACTTATTTTCCCTTCTCCATATTCTCCACTCCAATCCATCTATTAATACCATTGCTAAAATAATATTTTCTTTAAAAAGCAAATATGAACGTGTAACTCTTCTGCTTAAAAGGCTTTTTTGGTTCCCCATAGACAAGATAAAGCCCATAGATTTTAGCAAAGTGCATCAGCCTCACCTGCATCTCCGGGCCGTCTTTCCTATGCGCACCGGGCACTAACCTGTATCTTTGCCTGTGCTGCTCCCTTTGTGAGGACTGTCTCCTTTCCTGCTTCCCCAGTCATCCTTTTGACTCCTTCTTTTTTGTTTTGACTCCTTATTTTCTTTGTGCAGCTTTCTCTGACATGTTCAGATTGAGTTAGTAACTTTATTCTCTGCTCTGCATAGTGTTGTTGTACATGTACAAAGTTATGCTTTAGCATTTACCAAATGATATGGTCTATCTATGTCTTAATAGATTGTGATCTCCTTAACAGAAGGTATCTTTATGTGTAACACTAATCAGATGCAGAATAGGGCCTCAGCCACTTAAAACAAACAAACAAAAACCTACAGTCTCTATCTTCTGTTTACTCTCTAGTGGTTTTACTGCCAGCCGAACATTCCTGACAAATGGTAGCTGGGCTTTCCTTCTGTTTTGCAGTATATCAACTCTGGAAACCTGGAACAGTTGCTAGACAGTAACCTGCATTTGCCCTGGACTGTGAGGGTGAAACTGGCCTATGACATAGCAGTGGGCCTCAGCTACCTTCACTTCAAAGGCATTTTCCATCGGGACCTCACATCTAAGGTACGAAGGCTTTTCTTGCACAATTCTTTGAGACACTGTCCCCATGACCAAGAAAGCTGCGTTAAGAAACCAGTCATAATAAGCTTTGGAGAGATGGAGCTCTCCTCCACATTTAACAGTTAATTACAGAGGATACAACTTAATACTCTGTTAAGCTAGTCTTTAGAAAGCCAATCTCGGCTCACAGTGGGTATCTTTCAGTGTTGAGCCAGGCAACACATACATATTAAGAACCTTCATGCTTTACTTTAATCTCCTGAAAATGTGTGTTGCAGGAGCAACTGGCATGAGCAGAGTTAAGAGGTTCTTGACCAATAGGATGACAGCAGTCAAGACAATGTGGGAGCCTGTCTCTAAGTGTTCTTTCTCATGGCCTCCAGGAAGTAGCTCTTAACTGAGAGCAGGAGTAGTCCAGTGATTTTTAGTCACTCGAGTGCAGGTTTTGAGGGCTGTAATGTACTAACCCATTTTCTATCTCTGTGAGTTTCTGCCATTCTGCCAGTTCCTGTTTGGTGTCAGCTAGTCTTTGTAGTATTCTCTTGCTGTCCAAATTGCTGCGTGACCAGGTTAGAAAAGAGTTGCTTTTAGAGGAAGTTGGCTATGCTACCCGTAGGCATCTCAGGGCCAATTTGTCCAGGATACCATTGGGACAAGGCTTATATAAATAATAATGTTTGATCATTGGTGTGAGAAGCATAAGTCATCTAATATTACTTCTGTCCAAGACCCAATTTAAAGTTTTCTAGGGAGATGTATGGGAGTTTTGTACCTGCCCAAGAAGAGCAGTCATTTCATTCCCCATCCTCAACACATACACGTGGACACACACATACATGCATACGCACATACTCCTACACCTCTTTTTTTGTCATGGACCAGGGTAAGAGAGACTGTTATAAGAAAAAGTGTACAAAGGGAACAAAAGCGAGCTGTATTCTCAGAGCCAATAAGGCCTAGAGAAGTAAGTTTCTGGTCTCACACTGGAATGATTCCAGTGTTCCAAACAGAAGCACTGTCCCCGAGGGACCCTGGCCATTGTTTTATAAACTACATACTACACAGAAAATAGCTCTAGGGGAGGTGATTGAAGGGCCATTTGTAGTCAGCTGTACTGTTAACAAAGGAACACCAAGGCTGGTAGGTAGAATCTGGTGACCAGCTGAGGCCTACTTATGAGGAAGCCTTTGTCTTCATTGGTACCTGCAAGGACTGGACAGTTGGACAGGTGGGACGTGGAAGATGGTATCTTTTCCCTTCATCAGCCTTTTTTATTTCCTAGATTGCTATAGAAAGTCAAGACTAGGAAATCTGCACTTGTTCCAGGCAGATAGGTAGGGTCGTGTCAATTTAGATACTGTCTTAGGTTGATATCCTCGTCTCACCTCGGGCACGCAGTCAAAATCAAATCTTTGCTTCCTATTCAGAGAGCGTCTTTTCCTCCATGGTAGAGTGAGGTCATGACAAGTTATCTCTCAGACATGCACACATTTCTCCCACACCTACAAGAGTGTCTCCTGTGCCTGGCACCATGGATGAAGGAATATTAGAAAAGGACAATTTCTGACCTAGAGGTATCACAATCTTGTTGGGAAATAGTTAAAAACAGTCCACAATGTTTTACAATTGAGTGTTCAGCCATAGGATATAGGTTTTCAGAGAAAAGATATATCACTAGACTTTCTTGAGAAAAGCTCCCCTAGTAGGTTCTAAAAGCTCATCATTTTCTCCTCTCTGTTCCCAAAGTACTTTGTCCCATTGTGATAATGTACAAATGTGGTTCTGTCTGGGCTTGTCATGTTGTAAAAATGACTGTAACTGCTGTGGCTATTTGGCTCAGTTGGTTGAACGTCATCCCATAACTGAAAGGTTGTGGGTTCGATTCCTGGTCCAGGAGCATACGATGCCCCCAGTCTGCACATACAGGAGGCAACCAATCTACACTTTTCTCTCACATTGATGTTTCTCTCTCCCCCCTTACTCTTTCTGTGGGGGGGGGGGAGGTAGAAAGATGTCCTTGGGCCAGGATTTAAAAAAAAAATTAATGACTAATCTTTTTGGAACTATAGGGTAAGACCTCTGTCCTTTGGTTTTCCTAATAGGGAGTAGGTATTTCCAGTGCCTCCCAGTAGCCTGAGACAAGAAACTAGGAACTTAGGAGGAAGAACTGTGCCTCTCAGGGCTGTGCTTTGTTGGGCCTAAACTTTAAGGAAGTATTGGGGGATACCTCCCGGTGGTAAGAACAAATGACTTTGCAAACTGGAGACAGGCTAGGAAGTGCATTTTAGGGAATCTCAAGCCGAAGAAAAACAGGGAAATTTTACAAGCCAGAACATCTAGTAGGAGAGACTGTGTTCATTGCCCTTTCATCATCTCTGACCTTTTGTCTGAATCGTAGCCTCACTGTAACTGTGTGGCTGGGACTAGGGAGAAGGATGAATGTCCACACTAGGGCAGAGCAGCCCCACCTGGAAGACCTGGATTGTAGCGATAGTGACCATAAGAATAAGAAGCCTCAAGGGAGAAATAAGGCTAAGGGGACAGAGTAGGGCTTTGAAGCTTCCAAAATATCTCCTCATTGCCAACTTTGGGTCTGAGTTTGATTTAAGTACAATAGAAGGTTTGCTTCATATTATTTGTTTGTTTTATTGTGTTGTGTCTCACACCTAGTGCAGAGACTGTCAGAGGAGGGCCTTCCTGGTCCTCTTTCAGAAAATGTGTTTGGTGGCACAGAGGCCAAATTATCTGCTTGAGAGCTGAGATTTTGAGTCCCAGACCCAATTTTGTCCCACCCCTCCTAATGAATTGAGTGCCCTTGGGGCCTCAGTGTTCCCAGTCTGTAAAATGAATTCTGTCCTTAACCTCACAGAAGCAGTCAGTCTGGACATCTCAGAGCAGAACTCATAGGAGGGATTTAAAGTATTGAGAACATGTTCCAGGTGGGTAAACCATGACAGAGAAGCAGATGATCCTTTTTTCCAAATAATCCTGAGCCTGTGGCAAAAGCAAAGAACCTATCAGAGTGCCTCCTGAAAGCAGGGTTGCCTTTGCAGGATTCATATGTTACTGCAGTACTGTTTTCAAGAGAGAGAAGTCCGTCAGAGGCAGCTGTTCAGTCTAGTTTTGTAATTACTTTTGAGAAATAGCTTGACACAACTTTGTACAGTAGTGGTGCTGATAGTTTACTTAGAAGGAGTGGAAGGTAATGTGGCTTTTCAAATATTCAGTTCGTGAGCTCCATCAGGAAGTGGCAATAACCGCACACAGGCTTTTACCTGTAGCTCTAGGAGTAGCTGGTACCACTGTGCATGGGAGACTTGGCTCTTTGGGGCAGCTAAGAGAGCAGTTTCTTTCTGCTTATTACCGTTGCTGCCCAAGATCAGGCAAGCACCAATATGTTTGATTACCCTTAGGAGTATGAATTATGAATTGTAACTATTCTTGGTTTTTGGTTCATGTATATATCTTCCCCCCCCCCCCATTGACTCCAAAGAAGCCACTCTGGTGACTCCATCAGCATGAAAAGCCTATATCTTAACTATGGTCTTAGGCGGTACCACACAACAACTAGGAACAGAAAATGCCACTTTTCAGAGACTTAAAAGAGCATGAATTAGGAACAAGTTGAATGCTGGAAGGATGTAGAGAGTGTCTGTTGAGGCACTCTGTAGTTGGTTTTTATAATGAGATTCATCAGTAGCTTTTGAGAATCATTTATATTGTGCTATTAGAGGACATAGCGTTGGGGACATAGAAATGACTAGAACTCAATCTGTACCATACTTGGGCATTTATTTTATTTTTTAAAAGATTTTATTTATGTATTTTTAGAGAGAGCAGAAGGGAAAAAGAAAGAGAGGTGAGAAACATTGACGGGTTGTGCTATTCGCAAGCCCCCAACTGGGGACCTGGCCCGCAACCCAGGCATGTGCCCCGACTGGGAATCAAACCTGCGACCTTTTCTGGTTCGCAGGCCTGTGCTCAATCCACTGAACCACACCCACCAGGGCCATCTTGGGCTTTAGGCTAGCTGACCAGACAGATATGTGAGCAGATTAGTACATAAGAGCCACAGTAAAGATATGGAATCACATGGTAGGATGGAAGGCAAGGGATGGGATAGCAAACCAAATAACCTTCTAAGAGGTTTAAATAGTTTCTGGGGCATTTAGGAGGGCAATTCAGTCTCTGATCTCCCTGTGCTGTGTTGGTTTTATTCAGTGCCACTGTTGATGATGCAGTTGTTCTAGGAGAGACCTCAGGAAGTGCTCTCAGGTGTCTACTCGGGCCCAGAACTGAAGGATTTGTGTTGGCTCCAGAAATGCATTCATTGCCACCCCTCTGAGTCTGTTGTTAGCTCAGTTACCACTATCGAGAGTTGAATGTTTGATCAGTGTATGCCTTTGACATATGCTTTTGAAAGAAGCCCAGTTGCTTGAGTCATAGTCCAAACTTTCATATAACAAACTTTTGCTCAGCTCTTTCTGTGTGTCTCTGCTAGGTGAGATATACAAAAAGAAATGGGATCCTTTCCTGCCCTCAAAGAGGAAAATATGTAATAGGTTTGAGGACAAAGCAATGCCTGGGCTCCTTTTTGAACCTGAAAAGGTCACCTCTCACCTCAGGGTAGTCTGACTGGGCCTCTCTTGTGTCTGCTGCTTACTCTAGCAAGGATGCTTTTGAATAAGGCATTTCTCTCTCTTTTTTTTTTTTTTGATGGGCCTTGCTTCCCACACAATCTGAAAATTGGTCTGGCTTCTGCAAAACCCCACAGTGGTCTGAGCTTCATATTTTGTAGTCTGTATTGGGGCCATGTCCAGGTTGAGTGAGAAATGCAATCATTATACTAGATGCCCTTGGAAGGGCAGCACATTGGAAGTAGGGGCTTGAGTCCCCATCAAAGGGGTCTTATTGTATTGCCTGCACAGCAGTGCGGCCTTCTCCATGGGCCCCCGAACTGCCACTCTCTTAAGACTACATTACCCTTGCCATGGCCTTGCTGTCTACAGTGGAAAGCTTTTCAGCCTATTCCTCTGGAGAGTCCAAAAGCATCAGGTAGGAACCCTTTGGAATCAGGAGACCTGGGTTTTTTACTGCTTGTAGTTGAAACTTCACTTTTCTCATCATAAATCTAAAAATCTAGATATGCCCACCTGAACGTATTGTTTTGAAGAAGCATTTGGGATTGCTTTGTGTTTGTGAAAAATGTTTTATAATTTCTAGGGTACCACACAAACAGAAGTAGGTGATCTTTCCCTTAGCCAGGGAGCCAGGAAATATTTTCTAGGCCACCTTCCTCTTAAGACACCCCTGCTTTCCTAAAGCTTATAGTCTATAGTTTACAGATGATAGCTATAGGAAGGTACAGATACTTTCATTATGATGGCAAATGTTAAGATTAGAGAGAAGAGAATGCATAGGATGTTTTGAAAAGGGATATATTTCACCTGACCTGAGGACATTGAAAAAGTTTCTTTCTTGGGAGAGATGATGCTTGAGCTGAAGCTTGAAAATTGAATTCCAGTTAGTAAGTACTGTGTGTGTTGGTGGGGAAGGGGGGTGGCTAATATTCCAGACCAGACAAAGCAGATTGCACAAAGGCAGAGAGGCATTAACACTATGCTGTGCAGACTGTGAAGTTAAAGTGGTAGGGGCTAAAACTTGAAAAGAGAGGAGTCTGATCATACTATATTTTCTGACTTGGAATTTATCTAATAGATAGGAAATGAAGAACCATTGTTGGCTTTTTTAAAGTAACACCTTTTTTTAGATATACTTTCACATAAAATAAAATTCATCCTCTCAAAGTATATACATTTCAGTGGTTTTTAGTATATTTAACCATCGCCACTATCTAATTTCAGAACTTTTCATCACTCCAAAAAGAAAGCCCCTTATCCTATTTCCCTCTCCTTTCAGCCCTTGGCAAACACTAATCTATTTTTAGTTTCTATGGATATGCTTATTCTGGACATTTCATATAAATGGAATCACACAATATGTTACCACTGGCTTTTAAATAGGGGAGTACCAGTTAGCTTTGCATTTTATGAAGGTCATGCTGATGGGATTGACGAAGGTGGATTATGGAGATCAAGACTGGACCAAGCCACAGAGACCAGTTAGAAGAGTATTGCAATATTCAGGGGCAATAGAAGTAAGGATGAAGGAGGAGGGCCTGATTCAAAAAAAACATTTAGAAGCAAAAATTAGCTGGAGTAAGTGTAAAACTCTAGGATATATCCCAGGTTTCTAGCTTAACAAACTGGATGGAAAAATGGCAGTACCAGCTGACATAAAAATATAGCTAGAATTTTAGCTTTGGGGAGAGAAAGTTGAGTTAGGTTTGCATGTATGAAGTTCAATATGAGTAATCCAGGAGATGCCCAGAAATAGGTAGGCTGTGCAAACCTGCAGCTTGAGGATCAAGATCAGGGCTGAGGATATACCTCTGGGAGTCATCCAGCATAAAGGTGGTAATTAGAAAAGAAATGTGGAATAGCCTCCGCAAAAGAGCACAAGAGCTGTAGGCCCAAGGTGGAATCCTGAGAGCATCATCCTCATCAGATGGGAAGAAGAGCCTGCATTGGAGTCTGCAGAGTAACCAAAGATAGAGAAGGAAATCCAGAACTGTAGTTGTCATAGAAGCCAGGAGAGAAGAATAAAAAAGAAATGGGAATAGCCTCTAACTGGCCTCTAATAGTTAACCTGTTAGCTCCAGGACAACTGATTATTCTCTGTGTGCCTAGTTCTAATATAGTTCCTGAAGGATACCTGAAAACGCTGATGGAAGGAATCAGTAATGTTAACAGCAGAATGATCCAGTAATGTAAGCACTAGTTCTGGCTATTGAGCTTAATGCCATGGAACTCTTTGGGATCCTCCGTGATAATACTTCCAGCAGAAGCCAGGGAAGAATGAATGGGAGATAAGGAAGTAGAAACAGCAAGTGTTGCCAGACAAACCTCAGTAGCCTGGGCCCTATTAAAGGCAGGCTCAGGAGTTTGTTGGAAAACCCTAAGGACTAATCCTGGTTAGGGTTCCTCCCCATTTTCCTTATCACCTGAGTTACAGACTACTAAAGTTTGGCCCTTTTGGTTTTCAGTATCCCGTCTTTGTCTTTGGCTCTAATGCCCAGTTATTGGCTGTGGAGAAGCTTTAAGAGGAGCAGTGCAGATCAGAGGCAGGTGCCACCTTGCCTTATGTTGTGGGGCTCTGTTCATTCTGCCTTAGCCATTTCTCAGCCACTCGGAGAAGCTACTGTGAAGTCATTTACTTCTGAACGGGTGGTTCACAATGAATACACAGGTCTCCATGAATGTGAAAACCGAGCAGAAACTGAGCAGCTTTGACAAGGCAGTGCACTGTGGCTAAGCTCCTTACTCGCTACTCCCAAGCTGAATTGAACAAGGTTGTTTGTGAGGGATTGTAAAGCAAATAGTGAATAGGATTTTAGATTACGCCTTAGAGACAGGAGCCTGAGTTATTAATACAATAGGAAGAAGAGGGGAGAGAAATAGGTGACAGATCTGAGCTGCACTGCCTCCTAGGCCAGTGCCCTATAAGCCTGGACTTTGGCTAATACTAAAGCTGGCCTGGGGCCCTACAGACATTCACAGTCAAGGAGCTGGAGGATGCTGAGCCAGCAGGACTGATGGGAGGGCTAACAGGAGGACAAGCACAAGGATGGTCCTGCCTGAAAGCCAGGGACAATGCTTGTCTACGTGGGATCCAGGGTGGGAGGGGGCATGATGGAATCACAAGCCTATTCTAGTTCAGGGAAAGAGAGAATAGTGTGATCCCATCCAGGCCAGAATAAGGGACTGATTTGTACCTAATGTGACCTAAGCAGGAGGTGATTTGGCAATGGCTGGTTTGGGTCAGATAGGGCCTTGCTGGCCCCAGAAATGTCCCTGTGAGCCAAGGATCCCTACTGTCTGCTGCCTCTTGAAGTGGAGTAAAGCAAGATGCCTCCTGAGCCACAGTAGTGTAGGGCTATTCTGAATGCTGCTGTTTGGGGAGAGTTTGTTGCTGCTTTGTATTTATTTATGAGTTTGGGCTCACCCTTTCTCTGGAGACAGTAGATTTGCTCAGTGAGCATGACCTGAGCCTCTCTTGAGTTGAATACTGTGGGGAACCAGAGCTTGCTCCTGAGGAGGTGATAGCCTGCTAGACTGGAAGAGGAAGTGGCATAGAGGAGGAGTTAATGGAGTTGAGATGAAACAGTCTAAAAGGTAAGAGCTGGAGAGGGCAGGGCTGGAAAGGTAGCTTGCCTTAAAACACAAAATTTTCTGAGGTTAAAAGGAGAATTTGGAGAACATTCCAAATGGAAGGGAACAGTATAAGCAAAGGAAAAGGTTTGGAGAGCCTGTTTAGGCCTCACAAGGCAAGCATGTCTGTGATAAGTCTGGATGAAGATGCGTGCAGAGGGACACCGGGGGCAGAGGGGGCAGGTGCGGAGGTAGGCTGGGTGGTTAGAGCCAGATCATAGGCTTTTAATACCAGAGAGGAGATTACATGTGATCCTGTGGGCAGTGAAAGTTAATGTAGCCTTGGGTGCTTGTCCTATGCTTACATTTCTCGGCAGGGTCAGGCCTGGCCTTTGATCTCCACATTCTGGGGAAAAGAGGAAGGGAGGCCCAGGGGTCTGAGAGTCTGTCTTTCCTCCACTAGGTTGTTAGCTCCAAGAGGACAAGGGTTTTCGTTCATTGACATATCTCTAGCACTTAGAACCATTCCTAGCACATAGAAAGCAAAGATAAGTATTGGTGTTGGGAGTGTGATATGAACCCTAGGGCAGCCACCCAAGATCCAGGCCTAACTCATCTCACATGGCTGTCAGAACCCCAAGTCCAATCACCAGAGTCAGTCTAAGAGTATACTTTCAAGGAGCAAGGTGCCCTGTGACAGGGAGGGGTGGTGGTGGTTTTATGGCAGCCTGGTCCCACTTCTGAGCCACACTGTCTTCTTCTTTGGGAACCGTAGAACTGCCTGATAAAGAGGGATGAAAATGGTTATTCTGCAGTGGTAGCTGACTTTGGCCTGGCTGAGAAGATTCCTGATGTCAGGTGGGTAGCCCTAATGGGTACTGGGGTTACAGAAGGGACTAAGGCAAAAGGAAAACTCCAGTTTCCTCCCAAGAGGCCAGGACATGGTCACAGCTCAACCTCAGCTCCCTAAATTTGGTCAGTCCTAGTCTGCGCCCATCTTTGGGGGAGAATTGCCAATATTCAGATGTCCCATTGCACCAGCCAATAGCAAGCTCATTTTCCCTATAATCTCACCCCACAGCAGGGGCAGTGAGAAGCTGGCTGTGGTGGGCTCACCCTTCTGGATGGCACCTGAAGTTCTCCGAGATGAGCCCTACAATGAGAAGGTGAGTCTAGGGAACCAAGGCTTGGTTCTCAGAATACACTCTTAGCAGTGTCCAGGATCACCCTTTATGTTCAGGTGAGAATCTACAAACAGGAGCAGGGCTGGTACCTGGCAGCTTCCCAGTAAATGAATTGAATGAAATATGGTCCATCGGGCCCAGGCCTGTGCTGGTGGACATGAGGTGCAGAAATGCCACCTCTCACCCCACTGAGAGGGAAACTGAGGTCTTACTACCCACCAGGCGGATGTGTTCTCTTATGGTATCATCCTCTGTGAGATCATCGCCCGCATCCAGGCTGATCCGGACTACCTTCCCCGCACAGAGGTGAGCTGCAGGCATGGATATTTGTGCCACTGGGGAGGGGCTGCTTTTGAGACAGTGGAACTGTTTTGTTCTTGGGGTGGAACTTAGTCTGTGTGGCTAGTTCTCAAGGGCAATTCCCAGTCTTTCTTCTGAGCGGGCCGGGATGGATGGAAGGATTAATAACCCATCTACCCATGTCCCTGTTCCCTCCCCACCATACCCATGCACAGAACTTCGGGCTGGACTATGACGCTTTCCAGCACATGGTGGGAGACTGTCCCCCAGACTTTTTGCAACTTACCTTCAACTGCTGTAATGTGAGTCTCTCTACCTGCTTCTGGTTTTGGTCAGGGGCTGGGTTCACCTGGTTAGGACTATAGGGAGGGGCTCCTTAATTAGCTTCATGAGGGGCCTCATTTTCACTGATGAATGGCAGTGCCCTTGCCCCCTCCTCTGGGCCTGCCAGACTCTCCAGAGCCCTGGACCAAGGAAAGGAAAATAGCTTTGTAATATCCGATCCTTAGCTTGCAGGGTAGACCTGCCACACCTTGCCTTTCTTGTTAGCTTTCATTTCATACAGCTCTGGGGCTGGACCTACCTGTTATGACCGAGGAGTAGCTGGGTTCCATCTAGGTAGCTTCAAGAAACACATTAGCTGTAGAACTCAAGGAAGAACAGAACAAACCCTCCAGGAGAGTTCTGTGCCTCCAAGAACAGAACAAACCCTCCAAGGGGACAAGGGAATAAGACACAGAAAGGGTGCTGAGATAGGGGAGGGTATTAGACAATAGCATCTCCCCTTATCTTAGTTCTGGGAATTATCCTCATGGTCTGGCCTTCAGAAAAGATCTCTTAGCTGCATGTGAGTCTTAAAAGATGCTAGAAACAGACTAAAATGTTATCGTTGGGGTGGAAGGTAGGAGGGCAGGGCTAATGGCTGCTGTGGACTACAGATGGACCCCAAACTGCGCCCATCCTTTGTGGAGATTGAGAAGACCCTGGAGGAAATTCTGAGCCGCCTACAGGAGGAAGAGCTGGAGAGAGACAGGAAGCTGCAGCCCACAGCCAAGGGTAAGAGATTCGACCAGTGCCCAATCTAACCCCAGGGAGGAAATTAGGTTGTGGGGTCTTCCCCTCTATGGCTGTGATTCCACGTCCAAAAGAAAGGTGCAGGGGCAAGGAGGACAATGGAAAAAGTACTGAAGTCCAAGGTATATCGCCTCTTTTCTTTGTGTCTGTTTTCTCACTGGTGAAATGAGGACAACAGCACCTGCTTTGTTTTCTCAAGTTAAAAAAAAAAACCAAACATTTTGTATACTGCTATGTCGTGACTAGTGAAAGTAACCCTGACTTGTTGTACTATTCTTTAGGACTTTTGGAAAAAGGACCTGGGGTGAAGCGACTGAGCTCTCTAGATGACAAGATCCCTCCCAAGTCCCCACGCCCAAGACGTACTATCTGGCTGTCTCGAAGCCAATCAGACATCTTCTCCCACAAGCCCCCACGTACAGTGAATGTCTTGGACCCCTACTACCAGCCACGAGGTGGCACTGCCCGCACACCTAAAATCAACCCTTTCAGTGCTCGCCAGGACCTCAAGGGTGGCAAGATCAAGTTCTTTGACCTGCCCAGCAAGTCTGTTATCTCCCTCGTATTTGACCTGGATGCACCAGGGCCTGGAACTTTGCCTGTGGCTGACTGGCAGGAACCCCTGGCCCCACTTGCTCGCCGGTGGCGTTCTTTGCCTGGTTCACCAGAGTTCTTGCATCAAGAGGCCTGTCCATTTGTAGGTCAAGAGGAATCACTGTCCGATGGGCCCCTACCACGTCTCAGTAGTCTCAAGTACAAAGTAAGAGACATCCCGCCATTCCGAGCACCTGCCCTACCAACTGCTCCAGCCCATGAAGCCATGGACTGTTCCACTCCCCAGGAAGAAAATGGCTTTGGGCTCAGGCCTCAGGGGGCCAGTCTATGCCTTGCAGGTACCTCTGAGGAGATGGAGGTAGAAGAAGAAAGGCCAAGAGGCTTGGCTCCAGTCCCCTTCTCTGTCTCAGGCATAGGCCTGAAAACCCAGGGAGAGCAGGATGAGTGAGAGGGTTAATTACTGCTTCACCGTGAGGATGGACCTTCAGCTGAAGCCACAGCCCCCCCACCCCCGTCCCCCCTTGATGCACAGCCTAGACTCTTCCCTGGGGCCCATAGAACAGGCAGGCTAGGCCAAGCCAGGCTCAACTTTGCGGTTCCCATTGCCCAATGGCTGTGTATGAGAGG
Source organism: Anoura caudifer (assembly GCA_004027475.1). Taxonomy (NCBI): domain Eukaryota; kingdom Metazoa; phylum Chordata; class Mammalia; order Chiroptera; family Phyllostomidae; genus Anoura; species Anoura caudifer. The sequence continues at coordinate 35,276 of PVKU01009954.1, read as the reverse complement.
GGAGGCAGCAGTGAGAGGCCTTCCTAGTTAGGGCCAACAGCTGATACCAAGCCTCTGAAATCCAGCAAGGAGCTCTGACTTCCACCTGACCCTCCAATGCACTTCTGCAGACAGGACCAGAAGACTCTTAGTTCTAGTTTGAGCTGGCAGGCAGCTATTACCCCAGGTTCTCCTTCCACCCCATGTCTGTCTCTTGCCCTTTTCTGGGGCATATAAGCTACTGGATGGAACCTGCGGCTGATCAGGAGGCCATAAAGGGCATAATTATTTCTCAGACCTGAATACTGGGGTGCTTCTTGCCAGTATGTCTAAGACACTTGAATAATTGCTGTTTGCACTTAAACGGTCAGACCACGCCACTACATTTCTATGCAAGGGGAGAGTAAGGCAGCGAGGTGGTCACGGCTCTTAGCTAACCTATTCAAAGATCTTTTCCAGTTGATTAATCTATTTTCATATTTATGAAGGAGTCTTAATGTTCTGCCCTATGACTTTCAACTTTGTGGTTGGGAGTGGGGCTGGTTTTGTAGGCCCGAGGGCCTGCTCTTTGTCTTTGTCAACATGTAATATACCCAACTGGTTAAACGGTTTATATGTGGACTTATTTTCCTCCCGTCCTGCTGTGGTTGGAGATACGGGAACAGTCTGTTCTTACAGAGCCGCAATACAAAATAACCAAAGATGAAGCCGGTCAAATATTTTCATAACTTGTTTCTGCTGATTTTTTTGGTAAAACTATCCCAAGACACTTTCAGATTTAAAAATAAAGTTGGTGTTACAGGTGCTGGTCAGCCTTCCTACTTGTACCATTGTTCCTCAGCCTCTGGGCATCAAGGTCCAGGAGCAATGTAGCAGTATCCATGTCGGGAACCCCCTGCTCCTCAACTCTGTAGTAATTGGGAGTAGGACAGTCACAGGCTAGAGGGACCCAGACCCCTCTGTTCTACCCTCAGCTTTCTCTTCTTGGGCTCTGAGTGCATAAGTTAGGTCAGCTGCTGCCCCAGCCAGCTTCATCTTCTGCTTGTGCGCTTTGGAGGAACGGGAGAACTGGCTCTTGGCCACTGTGAGGGGTACAGCTTTGCCACTCAGGTATACCTTGTTGTAGCACTCAGGTAGCCAGGGTCCAGAGCTACAGGGCTGGGGTCCTTGACTCATTGCCACATAGGCCATTATGTAACCTGTCATAAAGGCATCAAAACCAGCCCGATGCAATCCATCTGCAGGCACTGGGTTAGGATTGACTAGACTCACTGGTACTTCTAAAGTAGTCACGTCAGCTGTTTCAGGCCTTGTTGCTTTAAGTTCCACCTCTAGGTCATTTTTGTGACCATGCTGAGAGCTAGGCTGGTTGCTAGTCTCATCCTCCGCCACCTCCTGCTCAATTTTCTCAGCCTTGAGGCCTTCCCCACAGACCTGCTTCGTGGGAGGGCCATCCTCAGTTTCCTCAGAGGTCTGTTTCCCAGGCAGGCCCAACAAAGCCCTCCGCCGTTTTTCCTTACGTCGTCGCCTTCGCCGCTTGTCCTCCATGGCAGCTTCATCAGTGTCAATGATAAGGTCAATATCGTGGGACTGAGGACACTGTGATCCCAGGGGGCACCAGCCATAGGCCTAGAAGTAGGAAGAAGGATTAGAGAGGGATTCCAGGTATCAGAACCTCCCCTCCCCCAGGAAATGGGTAGGTGCTCTCACCGAGAACTTATCACAGACGCTGGTGGAATGAGGACGGTGGGTTGCAGGGGGCATACAACAACGGTAGTCTATGTGGGCCCTCATGCTAGAGGGATAGTTGCAGAACTCCAGGACGAGATGTGGGCTGCCAGCTGCCCGCTGCTTCCCATTGTCCCGCTCGCTGTAACAGCGCAAGAGGGTATTGGCCCACTAGCATATAAATTCCATGGGAACAGGGGTTTCTGTTGTGCTCACTGCTGAATCCTTAGCACCTAAACCAGTGCCTGGCACATGGTAACCACCCAATATCTTAAATGAATGAAACAGGTTTATACCAGGCCCCATCTCCTTCCCTCAACCAGACCCTCACCATCTCCTGAAGGCATATTCTAGGTAGGAGGCCACAAAGCGGGCATGAAACTCAGCAGCATATTTGGTGTCATAAATGCCAGCTGGGAACATTTCACACAGGTCAGCAGTGAAGGTACCCAAGCTCTCAGGTAGGTGTGCATAAAAATTCTGGTACAGGAACACCAGGTCTATGAGACCATTGTGCAGTATCAGGGGCCGGCGGGCCCGGATTAGCTCCAGGAACAGTGTCCTCACTGACTGGCTCTGGCTCTCATCACCCTGGGAGGAGAGAAAGGTGTCGTGGGGAAGGACAGAGTCCCCCATACTTACTCCAAGCTCCCCTACCTGGAAAGCACTCCCTCCCTCCTAACTCGATGCTATTCACCCACATATGAGTCTTGTTTCTCCAGCCCTGTCGCTAGTGATTCCCCATTTGCCATAAGAAGCAGATCCTCCCCATGAATCCAGCCTAGGGTAGGAAGAAAATGAAGTCACAGAAGGGGCAGTCTCCAGGCTGGAGGCCTACCTTGTCATTGCCCTTGTGGTACGGGATACCCTGGGCATACTGCCGGTTGAAGTTGAAGCCATGCTGTACCAGAAACTGCACAGACTTTGGCTCTATGACATACTCTTCCATGCACAGCAGGGTCAGGTTGAACACCTGGGTCAGGTATGAGTGTTCGCCCTGGGTGGGAAGGAGGGTCTGCTACATCACAACTTCACACACGATGTTTCCCAGGATCTCAACCCTCCTCCTCCTCCCCTGAGCCACAAACCTGGGAAGGGGGTGAAATCAGCCCCATACCTTGTCTGGCTGCTGCTTGAAGCAGGCAAGGCCCAGGGAGAGGACAGAACGGGTCCTGGCAGCGTGACACACGGCCTTGTAACGTTCCTCAATGCACCTTGGAGTTGGGTTTGGAGGTGGCTGTGGCTAGGAGTTAGTCTCATGAAGGATCCAAACCACCCAGGATGTGACCTGCACTCAAGGATTAAGGTCTATCTCCCCATTTCCCTAGTCAAGGCTGGAACCCAAGAGGTCATGGCTTATACTTACTGGTTCAGCAAACTCTTCCTGTCCCCCAGCCCACTCAGTTCCTACGGGTGGGTAAAGGGAGAGTTGAGTTAGGTCCCCAGCACCAGCATTTGCACAACCACCTGCCCTCCCCATTCCCAAACTGTCACCGTGTCCACAGCCACGAAGCTAGCTGTCTTTATGGCCAACAGAAGGGATGGCCACATCTCCTTAAAGTTGTCACTTTGCACATCCACCACAGGAACCTGGACTACTAGCTCATCTCCAGATTTTGAGCTTTTGCTGACACCACCTGGGGGTAAGGAGGACAGGGCCATGAATATTAATGCTCAGACAAGGGCCGCAGTAAAAGCTGCCAAGCTAGGCCATGGTTTGGGAATATTTTCCATGACGGCAAGAAATAGCAGCTTTCCCCTCAAGCCTTTGTTATAGGCATGCTCTACACACCAGCCTTGGTGTGAACAGTACCCTGAATTTGGGGACAGAAAGCCTGCTTCTTCCCAGTGGCTTATGTGAGATTTGGGGAAAAATTTCTTTCAGTGTCACTGTCTGCAGAAGACGAAGTTTAGACTCGATAATCCGTGAGCCTTGTTTTTCCCATGTCCTGCAGGGACCCTTTGTTATGGCTCAAGGAATTCAGCTCTTCTAACTTCTCATCAGGCTCCACAGCACTGTTCCCATTGTGCCCCAGCAGCCGCAGCTGGCAGTAGCTTGTATGCCCCACACCCGAGCTTCCAATACGTCCCATTCCCTTTGGAGCACAACTCCCAATCTGCCCCTATTAACAGAGCAATGAGCTCTAGACCACAACTCCCGACACGGCCCCACCTACCCTGACGTGCTCCCTACGCTCCCGGCTTTGGCAGCCAGAGCCGCGGTGCACACCGGGACTTGTAGTCTCCACATGGCTGGTTCAGACGGAAGAAGCTAGTTCTCTGAAACTTGAGGTCAGTTTCTAGAACTATAAGCCCGAGGCCTTCCCCTCTCCCCGAGCGCACAGACTTTTATGACGGCCCCTGAAGAACCACTCACCATCAGAGACCGCTGGAGCTGAAGCTGCGCCACTGCTGGCGGCCATGACACCGCGCGTCCCTTTCCTGAATAATCTGTGGTCCGCGGGATTTCCGCTGTCACCTGGCGCGATTTACTCGGTCGGGGGTGCGCACAGACCCTCGCCTCCGGAAGTCGCTGGAGGGTCGGAGTTCGGTTCAGACCTCCCGGGCCGGCGCGGAAAAGTGGGTTCGCAGCATTCTAGGAGCCTATTGGCTATCGCGGTCCACCTCGTTGCTGGATTGGCCGGAGCCAGGCCTCCCGGAACGGTGGCACGGAAGGTAATTCCGCGTACAGGCTAGAGGCCACGAGGGCTTCAGATTTAGGCTGTCTTCATGGACACAGCTCCCGGGTGGAGGTGGGTGTTCTAGAGGAAGTGGCGCTGCCGCAGCTAAGCTTAAATCACGCGTAGGCGGAGTTAGGCGAAGACCAGGCAATGTAGGGGAAAAATGAACATTGTCGGAAAGGGCAAGTTCCCTGGGAGGTTGGTGCTCACTGCGTTCCAGAAGTGAAAGAGTCGAGGAGGTGGACAAGAGCCGAGGCTGCAGAGGGATTAAGAACAATCCATTAGCAGGGAAGCTTTTGAAATAATTCAGGCAAGTGATGATAAAAACTTGAATTAAGGCTCCACCAATAGGGACTATGGGGATGGGGTAAATTGTAAACAATTTGGAGGGAAGTTGATCTCGAGGGTGATTGGACATGACTCCTGCAACCCGGAGGGCGGTGTCCCTACCAAAGACCAGCCCTTTTCCAAGACCTCCAGTTCCTACCAAAGACTCTCAACCTTTTCTTCTTGGTTATTCACAGTTTCTAGTTCATATCCATCCTTTCTACTCAGTCCTTTTCATCATCATTCAGAATTATTTGGATTTCTCCCATTCTAAAATAAGGAACCCCCCCTCATCCCACTTATTTAACAAATATTTGTTGTATTCAATTGACCTGGCACTGTGCTTAGCTCAGGGGACACAACAGTCGCAAAAGAGACCAAGTATTTGCTCTCATGGAGTTTTACAGTCAAGTTGGGGAAGCATAGGTCAGAGAATCACAAATAAATGTCAAATTGCAATTGGTGTAAGAGCAACTGTGGAAATGTACACAAGAGGGCAGGACTTAGGGGACCTGATTGGGGCATTTAAGTTAAGACCTGAAAGGAAAAACAAAGGCCTGAAGAATGAGTAGATGTTGGAGAAGAGCTGTCCCAGAAGAGGACATGGACTGGGTGAGGCCTCAAGTTGGGCAGACACTTGGCAGATTGAAGCATCTATTTCAGGCAAACATGGCTGGAGGATAGTGACCTAGGGGATGAGGCAGATGGGGCCTTGGAGCCTGCCAGGCTATATATATTAAGAGGACTGGCTTCTAAGAGCAATGGGTGTGACATCCAAAATCCTCCAGTGGTCTACAAGGTACTTGGTGATGCTGTGCTCCCCACCTTCTTTACTTTATTTCTCTGACTTTATTTCCTACTCCTCATCCCCTCCTCATTCAGTTCCAACCACACTGGCTTCCTTATTGTTCCACAAACACACCAGGCACCCTCCTTGGGGCCTTTACACTAGCTCCTTCTTAGTATGCCTTTCCCACACGGGTCCACATGGCTAACTTCTGTAACTGCTTCAAGTCATTGGTCAAATATCACTTTAGTAAGGTCCACCATGACCACATTCTTTAAAATTGCAACCTTCTACCCCCTACCCATTTCTTATCCCCTTCACCTGCTCTACTTTTTATGCTAGTGTTTATCACCTAACATCCTATATAATTTACTTATGTATATTATTTATTGTCTGCCCCCATTAGAATGTACTCGTAAACACCGTGAGGGCAGGAACCCTTGATGCTTGATTTAGCGAAGTGTTCAAGTCTCTAACACTGCTTGACAGACAGGCGCTCCATAAATATTTGTTGAATAAACTAATGGGAAGCTACTGAAAGTTTTAAGTAAGAAAGTGACACGATCATGTCTTAAAAGATCGCTTTACTCTATGGAGAATGGATTGTAGAATGAATTATGGAAGTGAGTTTGGTGAAGGAAGTTTGGCTATGAAGGGGAGGAGAGTGGTCTTGTGGAGGAGATTGGAGGAGTAGGACCTTGAGCTCCATTTAGGAGGAGGGACCATTTTTCACAGATGGAGCCTGCAGATGGAGGTAAGCTTGTACGTTCTTCTTCTTGTTTTTTCTCTCAAAAAGAAAACAAGCTCTTTTGATGAAAGTGAGGTAATAAAGTCAAAAGTTTGAGAGTTTTCAGAGGCTCAGCAGGGCCTTCAGTATAGCAGAGTACAAGTGTGTAGGTTGTAAAAGCAAACTTTTTGGGTTTGAATGGACACATTGCTTAATCTCTACAAGCCTCAATTTACTTTACCCTCTGCAGGGCCCCAAGACTCAGCCTCATTTTGACTGACTACTTGAGCTGGGCCTTTGTATTCTAGGCCATCATGAAGAAGCTGCGAGCAGCTATGGGAAGTCATTGCAGGAAGCAGGCATCCAGCCAGGAGAGAAGGAAGAAACACGCCCTCAGCAGCAACCAGGCCAAGCCCTCTGTCCCTGATGGTGAGGAGCTTAAGGCTAGTAAAAAACTTGGGGCTGGTTTCATTTGCCACGAAAGGGGGCAGATTCAGGCTAGGAAGGGAGTATAGTGCATATATATTATATATCAAGGCATTAAGGGACTAATTATGGATCTGATTCTGACTTTGCTTTGTGACTTTGGGATAATTGCTCTGAATGGCTGCTTTCTTACCAGCGGCATGGAGCAGTAGTCTGCATTTTCTTCCTCATGTGGCTTCCATGGGATCAAATGAGTTTATCAGCCTGAAAGTATTTTTTACATGGGAAAGCCCTGCACAGGTATGTTATGCTTGGCTGAAATTGTTGGATTTTCATTAAGACCCAGAGACAAAGGAGCCAGCAGTACTCTGGGGAAATTAAGGCTAGAAACTTGGCTAAGGCAACACGTGGCTAGAGAATTCTGGTCTGACTCCAGGTCCAAGGCTTAATTAAGCAAGGGGTTGGGAGTGGGGGAAGCCCTAATTGGAAGCAGACTGCAGCCAGGCTGCAGCGTCCAGGTCCTGGGTGCACAGCCTATGCAGGGACAACTCCTGAATTTCCTGAGGCCCCAGCAGGCCTGGCCAGGCGGCAGGAGGAGATGGTATTGCAGGCCTCTGTCTGCCCGGACCATCTATTCAGAGATACAGCTGAGGTCACAGTCTTCCGGAAGAGCCTGCTGAGCTGGTACGACCGAGAGAAGCGGGACCTACCCTGGAGAAGACGGGTAGGCAGACAAGGGACAGTGACAGAGGGGTGGGAGGCTAGTGCCCAGCCCCTTCCACAATAACTCCCCATCTGGGATTACATTGGCAGGCAGAAGGTGAGGAGGACCTGGACAGGCGGGCATATGCTGGTGAGTACATCTCCTGAGAGCAGAGCTGCTTTGCCTGGATGCCCTCAGGTCTGGGGTCAGGAGCTATGGGCTAGGAGCAGGCAGGACAGCAGTGCCCTCATGCCAACCCCTCTCCCCCAGTGTGGGTCTCAGAGGTCATGCTGCAGCAGACCCAGGTTGCCACGGTGATCGACTATTATACCAAATGGATGCAGGTGACTTCAGGGAAGGAAGGGGAGGGTCATGGGCTAGATCCCAGATGAGAGCCTGTCCTTTGTGGTAGGGGTAAAGAAGGCTTCTTCAGCCTCCCTCACCCTTGACCTCATCTATTTTTGCCCACCTTGTGGCTACAGAAGTGGCCAACACTGCAGGATCTGGCCAGTGCTTCCCTGGAGGTAAGACCCACTCTAAGGTGGAGAGGTGCAGGAATGGGGACAAAAGAGGACTGATTGCTGATCTCTCTGACCTTTGACCTGACCCACAGGAGGTGAACCAGCTCTGGGCTGGCTTGGGGTACTACTCTCGAGGCCGGAGGCTGCAGGAGGGAGCCCGGAAGGTAAGGGGGTAGCAGGGAGGGTGGGATCCCCAGGGCCTCAGTGTCTCCTAACCTTGAGCTTTCCTACCCCAATCAGGTGGTAAAGGAGCTAGGGGGCCATGTGCCACGTACAGCAGAGACCTTGCAGCGGCTCCTGCCTGGTGTGGGGCGGTACACAGCTGGAGCCATTGCTTCCATTGCCTTTGGCCAGGTGAGCCCATAGCCCACTCTCATTTTGTGTGTGCCCACTTTCCTCCTAGATTAGGCTGACTCCTAGCCTCCTCTGCCAGGTGACCGGTGTGGTGGATGGGAATGTGGTGCGGGTGCTATGCCGTGTCCGAGTCATTGGTGCTGATCCCAGCAGCACCCTTGTCTCCCAGCAGCTCTGGTAGGATGTTGGGGTAATGTGGGATATTGGGAAGGATGCCACCAAAAGTTCTTTTGCTCACAGAAATATTCCCTTCTGGTAGGAGCCTAGCCCAGCAACTGGTAGATCCAGCCCGGCCGGGAGACTTTAACCAAGCAGCCATGGAATTGGGGGCCACAGTGTGCACCCCGCAGCACCCGCTCTGCAGCCAGTGCCCTGTGCAGAGCCTGTGCCAGGCACACCAGAGGGTAAGCCATCACGGGAAGGGGCAGTCCTGTCCTAGGAGTGACCTCTGCCCCACGACATCTTAACCCTGTGCCTCTCAGGTGAAGCGGAAACAGCTTTTAACCTCACAGAGCCTGCCAGGCAGTCCTGACGTGGAGGAGTGTGGTAAGTGCCTGCCCTGGGCCCAGCCCGTCCCCGTCTGTCCCTGCCCGTCCCTGCCTTGTCAAGGAGCTACCTGTGGAAGCCTCCTTTCAGTTCATCCTACAACCTGAGTAAGATTCTACAGAGCTGGGCCGAGGCCTGCTCTCACTGAAGCCCACCTGGCCTGAGTGGGGCTTGGGGCTCTGTCCCCAGCTTCCAGCACTGGACAGTGCCAGCTGTGCACACCTCCTGCTGAGCCTTGGGACCAGACCTTGGGAGTGGCCAACTTTCCTAGAAAGGCCAGCCGCAAGCCCCCCAGGGAGGAATACTCTGCCACCTGTGTTCTGGAGCAGCCCGGGGCCCCTGGGGGTGCACGAATTCTGCTGGTGCAGAGGCCCAGTTCAGGTACCTGGGTCCTGGGAGTGGAGGGCAGTGGCATGAGCAAAAGGGGATAAATGGAGGCATCAACAGCTAAGGCCTAAGCCACACCTGCTGACCTGTCTCAGGTCTGCTGGCAGGACTGTGGGAGTTCCCATCTGTAACCGTGGAGCCCTCCGGGCGGCATCAGCGCAAGGCTCTGCTGCAGGAACTACAGAGTTGGGTGGGGCCCCTCTCTGCCACCCATTTGCGTCATCTTGGGCAGGTGAGTGAGCAGTGAGGGGCCAAGAACAATGACACTTTCAGCCACATCTACAGTCCTGCTTCATCCCCATCGTCCTCCCCCAGGTGGTCCATACTTTCTCTCACATCAAGCTGACCTATCAAGTATACGGTCTGGCCCTGGAAGGGCAGGCCCCAGGGACAGTCACACCACCTGGCGTTCGCTGGCTGACCCGGGAAGAGTTTCACACTGCTGCTGTCTCCACTGCCATGAAAAAGGCATTGTCTCTGTTGTCTTTTGTTGTGTTTCTTACATGTTCTGTGTGAACCTATTCCTATGTAAACAGGAAAAAGAAAAGCATGTATTTAAAAGTACTGGGGCATGAAGTTGAGGACAGAACACAGGGTTCTGGCTCTTTGGGGGAAGATGCCAGCCTTGCGCTTTCTGCCTCTCTTCTTGGCTAGGTGTTCCGCGTATATGAAGGCCAACAGCCAGGGACCTACAAGGTGAGCCCCTGGGTCCTCACCCAGTCATCTCTCCCCCTAAGCCTGAACCCACTGAGTTAAATGATACACATTTGGGTGACCATTACCCACTCCAGGTTTCACTAGGGGGAGGGGAATAGTTCTTGACCTGGAGAATTTATAGTTAAATTCCAGATGGAGAGAGGACCAGAACAAATGATGGAGACAGTAGTGTCAGGTGTGTGAAATGTTTCTATTAGATTTTGTGAGACAGGTGGAGAGCTCTCAGTTCTGTGTAAGAGGCAAGGATCTGAGAAAGGCTGCTTGAAAGCAGCAGCTGGTAATCTGGGTTTGGGAAGGGAATCAGCATAAGGATGTTCTTCCAGGCCCAGTAGTGGAAGTAACGATGGGCACAATGCAGTGTGTGAGGAACTCTGAGCATCTGGTTTAGCTGAAGCAGTCAGCAGGGTCGTGAACACCAGGCCACCGAAGCGTTATAGGTGGAGAGAGGACTCAGATTTATATTTGAGGAAGATGACCTCTGACTGCCTTTTAGGGAGCTGACCAAAGAGGCAGATCCTGGAGATAGGTCAGAAGCTTGTCTACATTCAAGAGAGTCTGAGCTAGATCAGTGGAGTAGGGGTAGGGGTGAAAGGATAGTATTCTTTGCTGTCCTCTCAGTGCCTTTTTTGGCTCTAACAGAGTTCCAAAAGATCCCAGGTGTCTACTCTGTCCAGTCGGAAAAAGCCCAGCCCAGGCCAGCAAGTCCTGGATAGTTTCTTTCGGCCCAACATCCCCACTGATGCACCAGGACTCACCAGTGTGGCCCAGTGATACCTCTGGAAGCCCCCACCCCTTGAGAATCCTGTTTAATAAAGTGCTTATTTTTATAGTTGTTTTGGAGACTTTCCATCCTCTCCCTAGTGCCCTTACCTCAGGGTCCCGGAAAGTGGTCGGGTCCTGCTTGGTCCCAACTTCCACTGCCTGAGCTCCCAGCCAGCCCCGGGCAGATAGAGGGGGGTGTTCTGTCCAGTCATCTGAGCTCCCTTGGCCCCCAGGAAAGTGGGAGAAAACAGCTGCAGGGAGCTCCTGCTGGTGGCTGAGACCCACCCCCACATTCCAGTACCCCTGGTCAGTTCTGGAGCAGTGGGGAGGGATGGGGGCACCCGTCCAGTGCGGCTGGAGGGCACACTGCAGCGGGGGTGGTTTGGCTCAGCCCTGACCTAGCCCCTCCCCGCTGCTGTGGCTGCTCCTTAGGGAGGAAGAAAGCACTGGGGAAGATTTGTTGCCTTAAATTTCTACCTCAAATAAGAAATCATTTATTTAGGGATAGATTACATATGTAGTGAAACAACACAGAAAAGCAAGTGTTTAATGACCTTAAAATTGGGAGAGGGTGTAGGGAAATGGGATCAGAGAAGGGCACGAAGGTCTTCAGAAGTATTGGTCATGTTCTATTTCCTAAAGGAGTTTCACTCCTTTATTATTTATACTTTCCACATGTATTGGATATATACTATGTAAGAAACATTTCATAGTTAAAAACCAACCATCCTCTTCAGACACCAGTGAGAGATTCAGCGTTTGGTAGGTACTGATGAGGTGGAGGCCACACCGGGTCCCTAGGGACAGAGCCTTTCACTCTGGGCCTCTGGGTGACCCTCCGTCCCACCAGGCCCTGTGCTGGATGCCTTACAGTATCCAGCTGTGCTGGTCAGCTGCCAGTGTCTGCTGTCAGGCTTCCTGACCCCTGGCAGCTTGCTCCTTCAAGGACTGACTGCCACAGGGCCTGGATGTTGCCCTGGCCAAAGCCTGTGGCCCCCTGCCTCTGAATCAGCTCCAGGAAGAAGGTGTCCTCTGCAAAGAGTGACTTGGTAAAGATCTGAAGCAAAAACTTGCCTTTATCACCATCTAGCAGGATTCCCTGCTGGGCCAGCCTGCTTGGCTCATGCCCTGCAGCTAGGATCTGACTTTCCTTGCCTGGCTTCTGGTAGTAGGCCTCAGGAGGAGTCAGGAGTTGGCCCCCAGCCAAGGTCACCTTTTCAGTGGCTTCCATGATGTTCGGTGTGTACAGCCCCACGTGCTGCAGGCCTGGCCCTCTGTGCTGGGCCAGGAACTGTTCCACTTGGTCCTGGCCTCTGGCGGCCCCTGGCAGGGACTCAGCCAGCACGAGAGTGGGGACAGCACTGCATAGCCGGGTCTGCAGGGCAGTGAGCCTCAGCCCCCCTCGTCCAGACCCTGCTGTCACTTCAAGGCCCACGTCGGGATCCTCACCTGGGCTCAGCGGCAGGTGGCAAAAGCCTAGACAGTCGTGGAACCAGCGCATCAGTGTGGGGGAGCTGCCGCGGGTGCAGGCCAGGGTCAGGTGGTCCACGTGGCTGATCCAGCCCCGGCCAGTTTTGGAAGATAGGGGCCGGAAGCCGGGCAGGAAAGGTCCGTGGTAGTGGGCGCGCGCTAGCAGTGTTAGGCTGAGGTTGCCGACCGGCGAGCTGACTATGGTGTAGGTGGCCGCACCCTGCTCATCCCGTACGCTAACTGGGGGCACCAGCACGCTGCAGCCCCGCACCTCCAGCGCCCGAGCAGCTTCCGCCGCGTCTGCCACCTCAAAGCACAGGTTGGTGGCGCTGGGCACAGCGTGACACGGGTCCAGGCTGTAGAGCGGCTCCTGGGTCCCTGCGCCTTCATTCACCAAAAAGACTGCGTCCCCGCTGCGCAGGGCCAGTTGCTGCCAGCCGTTTGCCTCCCGCACAGCCAAGGGCTGGAAGCCGAAGAGGCGCTGCAGATCCTGGGCAAGAGGCTGCCCCATAGGCACGTGGAAGGCGATATGGCACAGGCGGCGGGCGGGCGCGGCCATGGCGTTCTGGCTGGTGACCCTGGACTGTCCTTCCCTTGGGCACGCTCACCTGTCGTTCGGGACTCCAGGATTCTCTGTCCCAAGCCGGTGGAGTCCAGTTTTGCCCGCAGATTGCATTCCTAGCAGTTTTCCAGGGAGAAATCGTACACGGAAAACTCGGGGGCTGGCGGTTCTCTCTGCCTCACCATCCCAACCTGGAGATGCCTCAGATCGCAGGGTCTGTGCCTGGGGAGTGAAAACCACGTGGAACCAGTGCAGGGCGGAGTGGGAGAGAGCGAGAGGGGGCGGAGCGAATGCTGCTGCGCTCCAAACTCTGCCAGAGGCTGTCTCAGGGAAGAGGGCAGTGCGGGGACGCTGGGCTGCTCCTTCCCAGAACCTCTGGCTGGGTCATACCCTTGGGCACTGAGCCTCCCTCCCCCAGTCTCCCGAAATCACAATAGCTGTCTTCACTCGGTGCCAGGCATGGGCTCTCATACCCTAACTTCTGAACAAAGGGAATCAGCCCCAATAGGGGAGAAGCACAAATTCTCTCTGGCAAGGAAAGCAGTTTTTTGTTTAAGCAATTTCATGTTTTAGCTTAAAAATTCTGGAGACTTTTTTTTTTTTTTTTTGTGGTGGTGGTGGTGGTAAAAGATACATAACAATATTTACCATGTTAACCATTTTTAAGTTTACAGTTCAGGGGTATTAAGTACATATGCAGAGTGCAACCAGCACTGCCATCTGTTAGGGTGGCCGGTGATGCGGGCTGTGAAAGAATTCACAAAGAGAAGAAAGTGTAGAGAACAAGGTTTGTATTCACTCGCCAAGGAAGGAGAGGGGCATGGTGTGGAGAGATACACCAGCATTGAGCGGTAGGGGCTTTGAGCTTTTTTTGGATCCTAATTGGATTAAAAAAGGATGGGGGCGTGGGGGGGGTCTGTTGTGCGGGCCCCTGGGCTGTCCGGACGTTGTAACGGCCTGCAGTTGTGCCAATGTAATCTTCCGCCTGTGGCTGTAGGGAGCGGTTAGTTCTGTTCTTGCTTCCAGTAGTTTCCAGTCCTGGGGACAAACTCAGAAGAGTAAAATGGTGCTCATGTTCACCAAGGTCACAGGCCTGCTAGGCAAATGGCACCACAAGAGCAAATGGGGCTGACTTTATCCTTTCACCATCCATTCACTGAATTCATGACCCCAGTTGAAATTCTGTACCCACCAAATGGTAACTCCGCGCTCCCTCCTCCCCATTCCCCCATCTCCTGGCAGCCACTGTTCTATCTTCTGTCTTGACCTCTCAAGGTACCTCATGGATGGGAAATCATGCAGTATTTTTTTGCAGCTGGCTTATTCCACTTAGAATAATGCCTTCAAGGTTCATCCATGCTGTAACAAATGTCAGATTTCAAGGTGACTTCTAAGTTAGTTCCCGAGGAAGTGAGGGAGCAGGAGGAACCAGTGTGCAGGCCCTGAGGCAGGATTGGGGCTGGTGGTGGATAAGAAGGCCAATTGCAGCTGAAAGAAGCTGGGAGGGGTGGGGTGAGGGGAGAGGAGTGGCAACAAGGCAAATTTTGTAGCATGTTATGGTTTTGGCATTGTTAAATAAAATTTAACAAAATAAAATTTATTCTGAAGATCTGATTGTCTTTATTAGCGATTTATGAATTGAATTGGGCACCAACTCATTTAGCAACTAGAAGGACTATTCTGAGGGTTGTACAAAATGGAAGGTTTTTGTAGGAAGGAGAGTAGGGCAAGGGAACTATTAACGAAAGAAAAGAAAGGATTATTTGGGGGCCAATATATTTTCTTTGGGCAAAGACAAACGGTGAGGGTTTTTATCATACAGATTGCCTTTTTTTCCCTGTGTGTGTGGGGGGGGGCACAATGCGGGATGGAGAGGGTCCTTGTGACAGATTGACTTACTGGTGCTTGACCAGAAAATTCCATACCGATTGATTAAGATTATGTTACTGGGAGAAGTTGAAACCGCAGTTAGATCAGGTATTAAATCTAGGTTTAGTATAACGAGCTTTTAGCACAAGTGAGGACATCTTGGGCCTGTGGTTTTCTCTTCAACAACTCTGAGTGAGCGAGGAAGCCATCCACGGGTTTGGAGCTCAGGGGTGACCTGGTCGGACTCCACAATTCTACTGAACCCTTCTGCTGCCGTGTCAGAAATAACAGGCTGATAGGGGGCCAGGGCAGAATAGGGAAGCCAATGAGGAAGCTGTTGTTTCTAACATTGGCTGGAGGATTCCCTGGGGAAGGGGCTTTTTAGATTGAGACCAGAAGTTTGGGTAAGAATTGACAAGGTGAGGGGCACTTTTACTGCTGGAGACGGGAGTGGAAGTATTCTGAATTGTTAATTCTGAATCTGAAAGTATTCCAGATGGAGGGTGCAGCTCACCAAAGGCTTGCGGACGAGAGCAAGTGTCACAGGTGGGCACAGGTGACCAGGTTCTTGGTGATTGAAGACAAAATTGAACCAAACACACAGTTTATAGCAGAAAGACAGAGCAGATTTATTAAGCAATAGTACACTCCACAGAACATGGGAGCAGGCCAACTCTGAGCAGAGCTTGACCTCAGGGGCTGGAGGGATTCTATTCTTACAGGGCAGATCCTTCCTGGCTAGTTTTGGTGGGCTTTTGTTGCACATGTACAAGTAGTTGTATTACTTTAAAGCTACTGCTCATGTGGTCTCCTGTGATTTTCCTTGATTGGTTGGCCATCAGGGAAGGGGGTCACACAATGTTACTTTATTATAATGCTATTATAATGAAGCAGGGATCATTTGTAGCATGTTCTGCACAGGTGCATTCATGAGTCACTTGATTCAGTGCTTTTCCAGAAAGCAGGAACAACCGGTCTTAGAACAGGGTCACCGTCCCTTATCAATGTCCTTTATCTTAGCCCTGGAGCACCTCTGGAGTTTCCTCCTTCCTATCTCCTGCCTCACAAATGTATTTGATTGGCAATTGTCAGTAATTAAATCCTTCCCTAAATTGGAAACTTCTTGGGGAAGAAGTGAATTTTCATTTCCATAGTCCTATGGCAGGGCCCACTCCTAGTGTTTAGGGGCCCTTTCTAGCTGTAGAAGGGGAGTGAGAACCATTGCCTGGTATTTGCAGTGGCCTCCCCCCTTCTTCCCACTTACTTGTGGTTTTAATTCTCAGTTTCATTTACCTGCAGTCCACTGAGTTTGGAAATATTAAATGGAAAATTCCAGAAATAAACAATTCATAAGTTTTCAATCGCATGCCCTTCTGAGTAGCATGATGAAATCTTGCATCGTCCTGCTCTGCCCCACCCAGCACTCGAATCACCCCCCTTGTCCAGTGTGTCCAGGCTGTGCGTGTGTTAGTCCCTTAGCAGCCTTCTTAGTCATCAGAGCCACTGCCTGCCTGATAGCTCCACCTTAAAAGGATCACAGGCCACTAACGCTCTTCAGGTCTTGTCTCTCTGCCTCTCAGAAATGTGTCATACAGTCAACCACTCTGTCCTTCCTGAAACACTCTTGCCGTGGCTTTCATAATACCATATTTCCTCTGGCTGTGTTCTCTCTCTTTTCTCACTCTTAAACGTTGGTACTGCTCTAGGCTTTGGTTGCCATCTACATGCATATGGCCCCGTATTTATGTCCCTTTTCCTAATCTTTGTTCAACTGTTTACTTGCCATCTTGACTTAGATGCCCTGTAAGAACCTGGAATTCAATGTGCACACCATTGTCCTGCTTCCAGTGCTCCTGTCTCCACAGCGGTCCCACTGCTCTCCAGGGGTCCTAGCTGGAAACCTGCAAGTCATTTTTTCCCCCTTTTTATTGAACTTAGTGGGGTGACACTGGTTAACAAAATTGTACATGTTTCAGGTTCACAATTCCACAACACATCATCTACACACTGAATTGTGTGTTCACCTCCCCAAGTCAAGTCTCCTCCTATCACTATTTATCCCCACTATGCCCTCCTTGCAAGCCGTGTTTGCACCTCATGGTCCCTCAGTCCTTACCTCCCTCACCATGTCCCTGCCCATTTCCACATCTCTCAAACCATCACATCTTTCTTCATCCCCCTGCACCTCTCAAGCCCAGGCCCTTACTGTCTCTGCACCACCCACAGGCTGCACTGGCCTTCTCATTGTCTCCCTGGCTCCAGGCTTACTGCTCTCCAAACCAGTCTCCACCCTGCAGCAAGTTGGCTTCGAAAAATGCACATCTGATTGTGTTACTGTCATGCTTAAAACCCTTCAGTTCTTTTTTAAAAATGTATTTAATTTATTGATTTTAGAGAAAGAGAAACATTGATTTGTTGTTCTGCTTACTCATGCATTCATTGGTTGATTCTTATATGTGCCCTGACAGGGATCGAACCTGAAACTGTGGCACTGTGGACAACGCTCAGACTAACTGAGCCACCCAGCCAGGGCGAAACCCTTCACTAAGTTCTGATTGCCCTTGGGGTAAAGACAAAAACATTTCCTGTGGCTGGATAGGCTTTGCCAATATTTCCAGCTTTATTTTTTTTTTCCAGGTTGCCACTATCCAATTCCTCCTTACTATGATTAGTTTCTTGACAGTTTCATCCTCCTTTCCAACTCAGAGCTTTTGTTTTTGCTGTTCCCTCCCGTCTTGACCTGGCTAACACCTTCTCAATCAGTAGGTCCCAGCATAAATTTAACTTGAGGATGCCTTCGAAGACTCCCTCCCCCCTGCCTCGCGCCCCCGCCAAGTCTTATTACCAGTGCCTAACAGGAGGGTTGGGACGTGCTGAGAGCTCAATAAATATATAAACAACCAACTAAATAAAGTGTTCAGGGCCAGGTGGGTAACTACCAGACTTGCAGTTCTTCACATGACCTCTAGGTGTCAACCTTGGCCTTAGTTTAACCAGGCCTTGTCAGGGAACCTAGGAGGGGCCCAGTGGGTGCCCAGTCTGGCCTCTCCATCCAGTTAAGCTGGGAAGGGTTATGGAAACCCAGCTTCTTTTCCATCTGCTCCAGGTCAACTGCCTTGATGGGGTGACCAATCATCCCAGTTTTCCCAAGACTGAACTTTCATGCTCCTAGGATGTGGAACTCTCAATCCTAAAACTGGGACAATCAATCTCAGGCAAACTGGGAGGGTTGGTCACCCAACCATGGACAGAGTGGCCAAAACCCCCATGTCTGCACCAGACTAAGGTCTAGACCCTGCAGGAGACCTTAGTTTAAACCCAGTCAAGCCCTTCAGAGCAGCATCACTGGTGGGCTGACCCGGTAGCCTGGTGGTTGTTAAGAATTTGGGGAGAGAAAATATATATACTTTAAATAAATATAAAGAGACCTACCTATATCACATAATAGCTACCATTGACTGAGTGCCACTGGGTAAAATACACCTATTTATATTGTTTCTAATCCTTGCAGAAACCCTATTTGTATAGATTATTCTCCTTTCAGAGATGAGAAAAATGAGACCACAGAGGTTAAGTGACCAGCCCAAGTCACACAGCTGTTATGTAACACAGTGAAATTAAAATCCATGTCTATCTAACTACAGAGCATTTTATTTTCATGGAATCTGCAGCCCAGCTATTCCCTCCTGCTCTGGTCTTTATTTGTGAGTCCTGGGGCTGTGACTAGGAGGCATGAAGCAGGTGTGGGTGGGAGGGAGCGAGGAAGAAGGCCTATGGTGGGGGTTTGGGGAGCGGGGTCCACATAGCATTGATGGCTTGCCTATCAACACATGAGTGAGCTTTGCTACCTTGAACTAGGTGTGGATGTAACCTGGGGATCTCCAGAAGGCCCCTAATAGATTATCGTCCTGACACCAGGCCATGTCCTCATTGAGGAGCTGGGGCTGTGTTTCCCAGAGTCCAGGATGAGCCTAGCCAGCTCTTATCTGATTGCAAATAGACATCTGAATATGGGAGAGGCACAGGGGAGGAGCCATCAGGAGCTAACCATAAACTAGAGGGACAAGCGAGGAGTGGGGGGATGGGCAGGGTCTGAGACAAGGGTCACGCTAAGCACAATGCCTTGCCCAAAGTTAGGTCTCTGCCTGTTTGCAGTGAATGATATGGCCAGCCGCCTCTCTTCCACAGAGATATTGTAGGGCTGAGTTTTAGTTTTGCTCAGGTTGCTGTTTAGAAACTGAGCTGCTCTTGAATATTAGCTGACAGTTGGTTGTGTAGAAGTATGAGCAGAGGGCTGACTTTGGTTATGGAGAGGTATAGGCAGAGGCCTGAAGGACTGGGCAGTGGTCAGAGCCCTGATGGGCACTCACTGTTCTGGCAACCAGATGGTTGTTCCACAGGAGGTATAATAACTCAGACTCTGGGGCCCTTTACATTAAAAAACAAAATGCACTCTGGTTTCTCTTCAGATTGCACGAATCTTTCTCCTTTTCAAAAACAAAATGCATACATCCATCAAGAATTTCAAGTTCTCTGGCAGGCAGGAGCTTCGGGCCAGGCAGCTTCACTTTATTTCCTTAGTGATATCCAAAGACTTTAAGGCACAAGGTCTGCTGTGGCTGGTGCAGCTCAGTGGATTGAGTGCTGGTCTGAGAACAAAAAGGTCACTAGTTTGATTCCTAGTCAAGGCACGTGCCTGGGTTGCAGGCCAGATCCCCAGTAGGAGGTGCTCAAGAGGCAACCACACATTGTTTCTCTCCCTCTCTATCTCCTTCCCTTCCCTTCTCTAAAAATAAATAAATAAAATCTTTAAAAAAAATAAATAAGGTACAATATCTGTCCTGGGAGGCCTGGTACCCCACGGCCGGTTTCTGCCCTATGGCGTCACTCTGCCAGTAGAGCCTGAGTGTGTCCCACAGGAGGGGCCGTGCTTGTGCTCTTCCACCTTGAGAACTCGCTGGCTTTCCACCTTGAGAACTGGGCTTTGCTCATTCTAGAGCAGGTTGGAGCCTTGGCATAAAGCCGGACTGGAGAGGAGAGAAATTGTTGATTAAGCTGCCTTAAATACAGGATTCTTCTGTCCATCATTCTGAAAATACCTAGTGTGTTCCAGTTGTGACTAACGGGAGGAGGAATCTGTGAAACAGTCACCAACAATGTGCCATCGCAACTGATGTGGGTGAGACCTCTTGCAAGGAGCTCATGGAGACAGTGACCTAATGCAGTGGAAAGTGCGTGACTTTTAGAGTCAGACAGGATTGGGTTTGGCTACTTTCTTGCTGAGTGACCTTGACAAAGTTATTTAACCTCTCTGAGTCTTGTTTTCCTCAACTGATAAATAAGGATAATAATAATAATGTCTATGTCACAAATTTGTGTTGAAGGCTAAATTTGCTGATCATTGTATACAAATCCCTAAGCTGATGTATAAAAATATGATATTTATTGAGTGTTCATTATGTGGAGGCCATGTTTAAATGCCTTATAAGCATAGTATGGACTCATATCAACCTGTGAGTTGTGTACTTTGTGCTTTAGATGCAAAGCTGAGACAGGAGGAGTTTGAGTAACTCGAGTAACTGGCTCAAAATCACAGACCTGGTAAACAGCAGAGCCAGGATTGGACCCAGGCAGTCGGGCTCCGGCCCCCACGTACTTAACTACCAAGTAATGATGCCATATGGAGTAAGGCTGAATGGAGAATAGCTATTATGATCACAGCAATTTAGTATTAAATGCTTTTTATATCCATGGTGCTAAGTGTTAATTATTAGCATATTTGGATGCAACATTTATCCTTTTTGTTCCTATTTTTTCCCATAGCCTTGGCAACAAAGGGCCTTGTACTCACTATAACAGAGAGTCCTGCCTTTGTCCGATCCAGCCTGGTGCATCGGTCTCTGTAAACAATAAAAGATGTGGCCACCCAGCTGCCTGTCCCTGCCCCCATGAGAGTGCCGAGGGAGGCTGAGGCCTCTGTGACTGGAACTGAGCTACAAGAGCAGCAGACAGGTACAGATCTGCAGACTGGGAGCAGGGCTCACAAAAGAGAGGTCATACTTAATAAACCTGATTAATTTCTTTGAGTGGCAACGATGCAAGCAGACAGGGGTGAAAGGAGAGACAGTAATTCATTCTGATTCGGAAGCACAGGACTGCAGCTAAAACCAACAGAGATTTTACAGAGATGCTGCTGGGTGTGGAGGGGTCTGCTGGGGGCGGCCAGAGGGAAACTCAGTGTATGGCTCACGGTGACCTAGCGAAGAGCAAACCCGGAGCAGGGGCAGCCCCCACCTGCCCAAGCCACCTAACCAAGACACACATCTGACAAGCACACTGGCCTGTTAATTCCCTTCTAATGGCTTCCACCACCTAAATATGATAATAATGTGGATGATAATAAAGCAATAATAGCCTCACTTATTTGATGCTTGCTGTGTGTAGGGTACTTTACAGAGAGGAAACTGAGGCAGAGACCTTACGTAACCTGCCCAATCCCACAGTTATTAATGTGCAACTGGGCCTCCCACCCAGCCTGCCCTTACAGGCCCTGCGCTGACCCCAGCTGGTGCTCCAGCCCATTCGTAACTGTTTAATGGCATGTCTCTCCCACCAGGAAGCCCCTCTGTAGCAGGAATCATAACTGGTTCCGTCTCTGTTTCTTTGCCCTCAGTAGATGTTGAGGCTGAAGACCCTGCATTCTCTGAGCTTTGTTGTCTGAACGCTCTCCCTGGTGAGCTCATCCGTGCTGCTGGCTTCAGTTCCTCCCTCTGAGAGGAAGACTTCTAGAGAAGGCATTATGGTTGACTCCCTAACCTCTCTTCCACCCGAGAGGATTAGTCTGAGTCCATCATATTAATTCCATCCTTCTTGCCAGTAGTTGGCTCAGGAATGGGGACACACTCTGCTCCTGCCCAGTGAGACTGAGGGGACATTTGTTGGGGGCGCTCTGGGAAAGGTGCTCTCACTTCTGTGAGAGAGCCACTGGAAGCGACAGTGTGTCTTCTTCTTGGGCACATTGTCAAGTCTGGAGGTGTCCTGGAACGTTGTAGCTGTTGTGCTCACAGCTGAGGATGAAGCCAGCTGCAAGGACGGCAGAGGGGAGAGTGGGGAGGGGTCTCTGTCTTTGAGGGCCCTGGGGGCCTCCCTCGTGCTGAACTTCCTCCTATAAAGGAAATGAAGCATTGCCACTGCGAGCCATTGAGAACGGGCTTCCTGATGTTGGTGGCAGAAAGTATTCTTACTGGTATAACCAGGGCCGCACTATGACTTTCTCGGGCCCTTTCCTACCAAACTGTTTCTTATTAAATTATTTTTTATGAGTGCACTGGTATAAAGATGAATACATTAGTATTATATATTAAAACATTCTCATTGCCCTGACCAGTGTGGCTTAGTTTGTTGGGTGTTATCCCACAAAGTGAAAGGTCGCTGGTTCGATTCACGGTCAGACCACATCGCTGGGTTGAGTGTTTGGTCCTTGGGCTGGGCACATACAAGAGGCAACCAATTGATGTTTATCTGTCCTGTCCATGTTTCTCTCCCTCTCTTTCTCCCTTCCCCTCTCTCTAAAAATAAATAAATAAAAATGAAAAAACCTCATATCTTGTTTGACTTAAAAGTTTTTTTCTTTTGATTTAAAAGAGATTAAAGCATTTTTTGTGGATTTTTAAAAAGGATTTTATTTATTTATTTTTAGATTGGGGAAAGAAGGGAGAAAGAGAGGGAGAGAGAAATATCATTGTGTGGTTGCTTCTTGAGGCCCCCCTATAGAGGACCTGGTCTGGAACCAAGGCATGTGTCCTGACTGGGAATTGAACCAGTGACCCTTTGAGGCTGGCTCTCAATCCACTGAGCCACACCAGCTAGGGCTCTGTGTGTGTGTGTGTGTGTGTGTGTGTGTGTGTGTGTGTGTGTGTCTATTCTTAAAAGTAGAAAATAATGCTTAGTTTGCAGTTTTGTTGTGAGAGGTAAATAAAATGATGTGTGGGAACCACTGTGAAGTCAGACTGGTACAATGCTCTGCTTGAACAATTGTCCTGTCCCTGCCTAGCTTTCTGGATGGGGGAAGTAGTGAAGAGACCCCCACACCTCCACTAACTCTAGTTGGGGGTGTTGGGGTGAGATAGATTGTAAAGTACAAGGGTTTCAAGGAACAGCATCTATGTAAGGTTGTTCAAATATTTCTAAATTATTTGAATGAAACTAAGGAGCTAATTGTGCTGGGAGTCACTGACAGTGCCTGGGGTGTTTAGGAGTGCTGGGAGAGAGGGAGACATCAAGAGAACCCACAAAGGTCAGGGAGACAGGGGAGGTCAGCAGGAGCACACCACACTTCTGTGAATCTCCAAATGGCCCCTAGAATGAAGGACACTGGTTGCCAAAGAGTCTCTCTATGTTGAGCAAACCGGGGCTCCCTTCCCTACCCAGTCACTTATGTGCTGCAGGGTTGGGAAAGTCATTGCTTTATGCCTCAGTTTCCTTATCCATAAAATGGAGCTAATGAACTTATTTTTCTGGCTGGTGGGAGGACTAAAAGGAGCTGTATTAGGTTATTCAGGCTGCCATACAAAGTACCACGGACTAGGTGGCTTAAACTACAGACATTTATTTTCTCACAATTCTGGAGATCTTCTAGAAGTCTGAGATAAAAGATTCTGCAGGGTTGGTTTCTTTTAAGGCCTCTCATCTTGCTAGATGATGGCCATCTTCCTCCAGTGTCTTCACTTGGTCTTTCCTCTGCAGGTGTCTGTGTCCTAATCTCTTCTTGTAGGGCTCCAGGAATATTGGATTAAGGACCACCCATAGGATTTCATTTCACCTTCATTACCTATTTTTAATTTTTTTTGAGATATATTTTATTGATTATGCTATTGCAGTTGTCCCATTTCCCCCCATCATTCCCCTCCACCCTGCATACCTCCTCCCACCCACATTCCCCACCTTTAGTTCATGTCCATGCTTCATAAGTTCTTTAGCTTCTACTTTTCCCACACTATTCTTGCCCTCCCCCTGTCTATTTTCTACCCACCATCTACGCTACTTATTCTCTGCACCTTTTCTCTCTCTCTCCTCCTCCCACTCTCCTGTTGCTAACTCTCTATTTCTGTGGTTCTGTTTCTGTTCCAGTTGTTGGCTTAGTTTGCTTTTGTTTTTATTTTAGGTGTGGTTGTTATAATTGTGCGTTTGCTGTCATTTTACTGTACATTTTTTTATCTTCTTTTTCTTAGATAAGTCCCTTTAACATTTCATTTAATAAGGGCTTGGTGATGATGAACTCCTTGAACTTGACCTTATCTGAGAAGCACTTTATTTGCCCTCCCATTCTAAATGACAGCTTTGCTGTATAGAGCAATCTTGAATGTAGGTCCTTGCCTTTCATGACTTGGAATACTTCTTTCCAGCCCATTCTTGCCTGGAAGGTCTCTTTTGAGAAATCAGCTGACAGTCTGATGGGAACTCCTTTGTAGGTGACTGTGCCCTTATCCTTTGCTGCTTCTAGAATTCTCTCCTTCATTTTAATCTTGGCTAATGTCACTATGATGAGCCTTGGTGTGTTCCTCCTTGAGTCCAACTTCTTTGGGACTCTCTGAGCTTCCTGGACTTCCTGGAAGTCTATTTCCTTTGCCAGATTGGGGAAGTTCTTTTTTATTATTTGTTCAAATAAGTTTTCCACTTGTTGCTCTTCTTCTTTCCCTTCTGGTACCCCTGTAATTCAGCTGTTGAAATGTTTAAAGATGTCCTGGAGGTTCCCAAGTCTCTCCTCATTTTTCTGAATTCTTGTTTCTTCCTTCTTTTCTGTTTGGTTGTTTCTTTCTTCCTTCTGGTCCACTCCATTGATTTGAGTCCCAGTTTTCCTCCCATCACTATTGGTTCCCTGTGCATTTTCCTTCATTTCACTTATTGTAGCCTTCATTTGTTCATCTAATTTGCGACCAAAATCAACCAATTCTGTGAGCATCCTGATTTTCAGTGTTTTGAACTGTTCATGTGATAGATTGGCTATCTCTTCATCGCTTAGTTGTATCTGCTCTGCAGCTTTAATCTGTTCTTCCGTTTGGGCCATTTTTTTTCTTTTTGTCTTGATGCACCTGTTACGTAGTGAGAGGCAGAGCCTTAGGTGTTCACCAGGGCAGGGCAACCCAGTTGTGACACTGTATGTGGGGGCAGGGTCTGAGAGGGAACAATGGCACTTGCTCCACTCTCTGCCAGATTTCAGTCCCTTCCCTCACTTCCCCCAAGCAAACTGGGCCTTTCTGGTGCTGATTCCTGGGTGGGTGGGTGGGTTTGTGTACATTCTAGGACCCTGTGGGTCTCTCCAACAACTCTCCTGTGAGGCTGGGAGTCTCTCCCGGCACCTCAACCCCCACAGGTGTTTTCAATTGGTGTTTTGAGGCTTTATTTCCCCGTACTGGGACTCTGGGTTGTGTGGTCCAGCTCGTTCCCCAGTTTTGCCTAGTTTATCTGCCTGTGAATGTGGGACCACCTGGTCAGCCAGCCACCTTGTGTGCCATGCCCTGCTTCACAATCACCACCTTGCTGGGTCTGCCCTTTGCCACCCTGTGCCCGGGGACTTCCAGCTGCCTGCGCCCCCAGGGTCCGACTGCTGCGGTCTTGCGCACCCAGAGTTTATCAGCTGCTGCCTTGCACGCCTGGTGCCACCACTTTTTTTGCTTCGACCCCTCTCTGCCCAGCCACCCGACTCCACCCCGCCTACTGGTCTGGATGAATGTGTCTATTTTAACTCCTTGGTTGTCGGACTTCCATACAGTTCAGTTTTCTGTCAATTCCAGTTGTTCTTTTGTTTCTAAATTGTTGTTGTCCTTATTTTGGTTGTGTGAGGAGGCACAGTGTGTCTACCTATGCCTCCGTCTTGGCCAGAAGTCTCATTACCTCTTTAAAGGTCTTATCTCCACATATGGTTACATTCTGAGGTGCTGGGGGTTAGAACTTCCACAAGTGAATTTGGGTGGCACACAGTTCAGCTCATAACAGATACTTAGATGTAGGTCCAACAACCAGCATTCAACAAGGGCTTTGTAGTGCTAATTACCTTTTGTCTGGCACAGGAAGAGCAGGGAGTGGCAGTGAGCTCAGGGAGCTCCAGCACCCCACAGAGAAACCCAGCTTTCAGTCTTTGGGCACCTCTAACTTTCTTAAGCACTGAGAGCAAGTACTTTGCTTTGCTCTTCCTCTCTATTCCTTGGGGTGGAAATTGTAATAAATCACATCGTGTCTGAAAGCAGTTGGGAACTCGAGGAGTTAAATTTATCTTTCATATATTGAGTTAGCTTGAAAAATCCAAAACATTGCCTTCCCAGTCACCAAAGCTGTTCAACCCTGACAACACCTGCTTGCAGGCTTTGCTGAAACAGACCCATAACTGATCTGAGTAAGGTCACCCAGACTCAACCTCCTGACTAATCACTGTTAACTAAGTGTGAGTTTTTGTGCAAGATGCTGTGGAAGACACAGAAAAACCCAGGATGCAGTCCTTGCCTCAGGACCCAGAGGCTTCCGCTGGTTCATTAGCTCCTGTCAGGGAAAGACAGTAGAAGGCAACCTCTGATGTGAGCACAGTCGAGGGTCGGACAGAACTCGATGTGCCTGGGGGACACCCATGTGGAGCTTTCCAGGGGCCAGTGGAATGGGTACCTGTGGAGCTCTGAGACTAGTCTGGGTTAGTGATAGAGATTTCGGGGTTGTTAAATAGAGATGAAGCAGTCCTTTTCCAAACAGTCAAGAGAGGAATTTTTAAGAAGTCAGAAGAACTGTACTGTTAGCTAATAGCCTCTTTCTAGATATTTCACTTACAGAAACAGAAATGAAAACCCACAAATGTTGACCAAAAGACAACATGGCAGAAAGGGCCCCCAACAAATGTCCTCTTAGTCTCACGGGACTGGACCAGAGCATGTCCCTATTCCTAAATCGCAGTGAGGTAGCTGGGGTTCTGACAAGCAACATGCTCCATCTTGGAAATGTTCCAATCTTGGCTAGCCTTCAAATTAGAGGAGCCAATAAAAATTCTAGAAATAAAGCATCAGAAGCAGAAATTGAACGTAATGGTAGCTTAGAATATGAGGGTGTTAGGTTGGGTCTGGGTCAATTTTACACTACTTTTCCTGAAGATTTTTTCCAGAAATGAATGCTGTTTGTATTCACGGGTTGAGAAAACATGATTAATCTGTTTATTCAGTCAGCAAACATGTACCAGGTGCAGGGGATAGTGAAGGTGTAGGGGACGAGTGTGGGCTGCCAGGAGGGGAGGGCTGGTGCACTGGTCGCTCCAGACAGAGGGAACAGTGTACGCTGAGGCACCAAGGAGAGGCAACTGTTGATGATCAAGGAATGATTTTTCTCTTTGTAGTGGGAAAACATTCTCTTCAGAAAAAAATCATGGCTCCTTTTCTTTTTTCAATTGTACAAAACTTTGTCCTACAAAAATATAAATGTTGTATTGCTCCCCTTGACCTTTTTGGAAGGCATGAGGAATGGGCAGAGGGGAAGGAGAGTGTAAGATGAAGAGAGCAGAACTGATCTGCCAAAGGAAGTAAGAAGTGAGGAATTTGGAGTTTGGGCAGCCTGGGGGAATAGGCCTGGGCAACTCGCAATGAGGAGAAGAAATGAAAAGGTGGGAAGACCAGGTCCAAGGAAGAACTCTGAGGAAAATAAAGAAAGATTGTGAGCTGGAGAAGAGGGGAATCGATGATGAGAACACGAGTCCTTCCCAAGGATGTACAAAGCATCAGGAGGGCACAGACTTCTGCATTCTGTGGGACTGTGGCTTGAGTAATTTTTATTTGGATGTTAAAAGAGTAACTAGCTCTGACCTGTTTGGCTCGGTTGGGCATTGTCCTGCAAAGTGAAGGGTTGCTGGTTCGGTTCCCAGTCAGGGCACATGACTAAGTTGCGGGTTTGGTCCCTGATTGGGCATGTACAAAAGGCAATCAATTGATGTTTCTCTCTCATATCAATGTTTCTCTGTCTCTCCTTCTCCCTTCCTTTCTCTCTCTCTTAAAAAAAAAAAAAAAAGTAACCAACCCCTGCAGGCTGGAGGACTCAGAGTGACAGCTGAATTACATCTAATTTGCTAGGTTGACATCATTTTATTTTTTATAATTGCCAGGTTTTGCCTGCTTTTACTAGCTGGGAAACAGTACTTTACTCTTTTTTAAAAATTATTTTATTATTTTTATTTTTTAAATTTTATTTTAATTGTTGTTCTTATACAGTTTTCTGTCTTCTACTTCCATCCCAGCCCACTGCCCCAGCCCTCCCTGGCTCCCTCCCATTTCCACCCTACTTTACTCTTAATATTCAGCAGCTTGTGGGCTCCATTTTTATATTTAACAATTTCTTTTTTTTTAAAGATTTTATTTATTTATTTATTTTCAGAGAGAGGAGACAAGAAAGAGAAAGAGAGGGAGAGAAACATCAATGTGTGGTTGCCTCTCATGCCCCCCAACTGGGGACCTGGCCTGCAACCCAGGCACGTGCCCTGACTGGGGATCGAACCAGCAACCCTTTGGTTCACAGGCCGGCACTCAGTCCACTGAGCCACACCAGCCAGCGCTCCATTTTAATATTTAAAAAGAATTTAAATTAATGATATTGTAATTGACATTCTGAATGAAAAAATTTAAAACATATATACAAAATATAATAGCTTGAACAAATAAAATTATACAAAATACAAGTTTATTGTGTTGCCACTGTTCAAGGCCAGACAGGTTCATGGTATTTGTGTGGACGGAAAAATATTCATGGAGCCGTTGGGATGTCTAGCATGCCTTTATTCATGGGTGGGTAAGCTACACATGCTGCAAGTTGTGTGTCTATCTGCATGTCTCATGCCATGGCCCCTGCTCCCCAGCGTGGCCCCGAGCATGGCACTTGTCCCCTTGCGTGTCTCTCATCATCATCGCCCCCAGCAGGGAGTCCTTACCTGTTTAAGTACGAGAGGGGAACAAAGCTGGCAAGATGCTGGAAATTTTATAACATAATTCTGTGTATCGAACCCACCTCATGTTATGGGAACAGTTTGTTAGACCCAGTCTAAAGGCTCTGAGAACAGTGGTTAGCAGGCCCTTCCAAGGCTATGGGAACACTGACCCCTGGGCGAGGAAGCCAGACTGCCTCCACTTACCCTACATTTATATTCTTAACCCAACAAAACCAAATTTCATGTGTTTAAAATTCTCCCCAAATGCTGACTTAAACACATTCCCCATTATTTAAGTATTTCTTGGAATTTTGCTAGTCTGACATACAGGTTGAATTGGTTCTCTGATTTAGATGAGGGGCATTATAGGCAAAGGATGAAACGAAGCATCTCTTACTGTGTCTCTGCTCCCCCCAGTCCTTCCGAGGAATCTGATTCACCCAGGCCACATGCTCCGGGGTCTGTTAGACTGTGTCTTCTTCAAATTCTTCCCTCCACTCTCAGTCCAACTTCTTACTCCTGTTTAAAATTTTTAAAAAATTGAAAAATTTTTATTGTTTATGCTATACCAGTGAAAGAAAAGTACCACATGATCTCACTCATATGTGGAATGTAATTTTTTAAAATTATTTATTTGAGAGAGAGATTGATTTGTTGTTTCGCTTATGCATGTATTTATTGATTGATTTTTGTATGTGCTCTGACTGGAGATCAAACCCACAATCTTGGCCATATTGGGATGATGCTCTAACCAATTGAACTACCCAACCAGGGCCCACACCAGCAATCATTCTCATTTCTCTGGTCCTGGACTCTTGGATCTGTCTTCAGTGTCATGAAATGAGTAAGGAGAATACAGCAAGTAGACAGTGTTCAGAGCTCCTAAGGGGGGGTCTCAATTGGAGATATGAATTTGAGTTCTTGTTCGTTATTAAAGGTATGGGTGTGGATGGAATTGTATAACAAAGAAGTTTGAGTGAGAAGTGCAATAAAAATATTTAGAGTTCAGGTCAAAGAAAATGAACCAACAATGGAGGAAGAGAAGAAACAGATGCAGAGACGGGGGATCAGCCAGAAGAGAGTGGGGCTTCGAAGAGCAGGAGAAAGTGTTTTGGGGGAGAGGGAGGGACCACTGAGTCAGACATTCCTCAGTGAGTTAATGGGCGCTGAAACGGGTCCATTGTACTAAGCGATGTGGAGGTTATTCGTGGCCTTGGTGAGAGAAATTTTGTGAAGTAATGGGGATGGAAGCCAGGTTAGAGAGGATCAAAGAGTGAGTAGAATGGAGGAACTAGAGAAAGTAAGAGGAGACAATTTCTGACATCAGTCAGCTGTTCAGAGATAGGGTAGGAGCCAGAAGGGGATACTGAATCAAGGGAGAGTTTCCCATTTTCTGTGGAGGAGCCTGGTCTATGTGTAAGTGCTGATGGAAAAAATTCATTAATGTATGTATTCATTAAGGTAACACTGGTTGCTAGAGAAATCATCCCAATCATGCATAAAGGTTCAAACATGATACAAGTTTATGTCTTGATAACTTAAAATCGGAAGCAGTCCTTCAAATGGTGATTCAGGACCTAGACTTCTTCCACCTTGTAGCCACCCTCAAGATGGCTTCTATGATTCCAAGCTTGCCTACAGGAAGCCACGGAAGGGAAAGAGCATGGGTGATGTTCACAGGACATTTTTATGGGTCTGGCCCAAAAGTAGTGTATATCAGCTCAGTGCAGATAACATCAGTCACATGGTCATACCCAGCGATGCTAGGAAATTTAGTCTTGCTGTGTGCCCAGGAAAAAGAGGAAATGGGTGAACAGCTAGCAGTCTGTGCTACAGAGGGAGAAGTTAAAGATCCAGGGGACGGGGTGGGGTTGGGAGAAAGGGGTGATAGAAAGAGATTCCCTATGAAAACTTCATCTGTCTTCTGTGAGGCTGAAAGGATTCTGGGGCTTCTGGCAACAGAGGCAAAAACAAAGTAGTTGGAATGGTTGATGATCTTTAAATATTCAGCTTTTTAACCTCAAAGGACAAACATTTGGTTAAAGCATGGAAAGGTACGTAAGTCAACTTTAAAAATCTACATATAAGATTTTAAAACAAAAACCTGTCTTGACCAAAATTTCACCATCATTTCATGATCTTTAAGAGTTTTTGTGCCCTGGCTGGTGTAGCTCAGTGGATTGAGTATAGGCTGGCGAACCAAAGTATCGCTGGTTTGATTCCCAGTCAGGGCACATGCCTGGGTTGCAGGCCAGGTCCCCAGTATGGGGTGTGCTAGAGGCAACCATGTATTGATGTTTCACTCCCTCTCTTTTTCTCTCCCTTCCCCATCTCTCTAAAAATAAATAAATAAAATCTTTAGGAAAAAAAAAGAGTTTTTGCCCTGCTTGCTTTACTTTTAAGCCAACTAATCTTTGGCGATATGTAGTGAAAGAGCAAATACAATTAATCTTCCTACTGAAATCACTCAGTTAAACACAATTTTTCAAGGACTGGTGGGATGTAACACCCATTGTTCCCTGTTGTAGCTGCAGCGCAGAAGCAATACCTGACACACCTAGTGTTCAAAAAGTATTTGTTGAGGAAATGAATGAGTGAGCAAATCTTTGTATTCATCATAATCGTTCAGATGTTGAAAGCTGTTCCAGTTGCTAAGTAGAAATGAATACATAACTGACACTATCTGGCAAAAAAAGAGAAAAGTCTAAATTACGTGGTATTATTTTGACAAATGCAGTGAACTATTGTATTATTGTTTGTTTGTTCATGTTTACATTTTCTTCACAAAAATGTAATTTTTGTTTTACAACTGTGTGACCAATTAAGGGTGTGGCTGGTGCTGTGGATTCATTCAACATCTGTTCAAGTCTCACTATCTATAGTGTGTCTTCCTGGATACAGAGACTATAACATTTGAAACTACATTTTCCAGACTCCTTTGCTGCTAGGATTCTGAATGAGATTTAGGCTCTTTCAATCAAATGCATTCACCCAGGACCTGAAAGTGAACTGAGTTAAGAGAGGAAAGGAGGGGGAGAGTTTGAAGCATCTAACTTGCTGGTCCTGAGGGAAGCAGTGTGGTCTGGACCTGGAAGTGTAGGTAATGTCTCCCTAATTTGGCAGGTAGCTTCCTGATGTGTAAGCATAGCATGATCCCAGAGCTAGTGGCTGCTGGTGATTACATCCTGATTCAGCAGGCAGGCGGACTCCTGTGCTTGGCAGGAACAGAGGCTTCCTTCACAGCCCAGCTGTGCAGTGTGGGTTGGAGAGTTGTTCCTGGAAGATGAGCCCAGGGTTTGTTTCTTCAGCCCATGTAACAATGTTGTAAGCAATTTAATACCCTGCAATAAATCCTTTTCTGTCCAAAGGAGTAGTTTTCTTTTCTCTGCCACTGACTCTAACCAAAGCAGGGGTTGAAAAGTTATTATACAGCTGACAAAATGATTTATGACTATGTAGACCATTAGAATACAGAAGTACTTTAATATTTATGAAATAGCACATACTCCACAGTCTGGGAGATCCAGTTTGAAACAAAAATATGTTCTCCTGCAACAATCTGTACCCTGGTTTTTTAAAAAAAATCCTACCAAATTTGAATTCTACTAAGGTATTCTTTTGTTGTTTGCTAATACTATTAGGACTGTGGTTTGCACGCAACAGAATTCTACTAGAGATAATCAAATGAAAATGAATTTATATAAGAATACAGATTGTCCCATAGAACCCAAGGGCAAAGATGCAGCTGGACCTCAGGAATGGCCTGGAGCCAAGGATCACGCTGCTAGAGACAACTGGGGAAGCCCTCTCACCACTTCTCACCATTGTTTCCCTCTGAATATCTGCTTCATTCTTTCACACTACTACTTTTCTCTGCATCCCAACTGATAGAGTTAGAAAAAGGGGGAGGCTTCGTGTTCACTAATATATCCTCAGTTTGAGAGGACAAACAGGCAGACTGAATCAGAAATTTCCTAGACTCAATTTCAGAATCTTTTAAAAAAAGTATTGTATTTATTTTCAGAGCAGAGGGAGGGAGAAAGAGAGGGACAGAAACATCAATGTGTGGTTGCCTCTCACACCCCGCTACTGGGGACCTGGCCTGCAACCCAGGTACGTGCCCTGACTAGGGATCGAACCAACTACCCTTTGGTTTGCAGGCCAGCACTCAATCCACCGAGCCACACCAGCCAGGGCTCAATTTCAGAACCTTAAGGAAAGAGTATGAGTAGCCCAATTCAGTCAAAACTGTACAACACAAAGGGTGCCATTCCCCTTATTTTTTAGTGCAAAGGGCATCCCTGGAGTACAATGTTCTTTGGAACAGAATGTGAATGATGCCCACCAGAGCTGTAGCGCCGCCCAGAACCAATTGCCTGGAGTCCGGAGTCAGAGTGCCATCGTGGGAACCTGGCAGTGGGTGCTCTACTCTGGAACCACTGTGGGCAGTGGGAGGTGGATCTGCAGGAAGGGGAAGTAGCTGTATCTGAAGGAGTTATTGGAAAGCTCAGGAGACAAACTCACTGATGTCTATTACAAAAATTACATGCTGACTTCAAATATATTAGACCAGACATAAGCAAACTACAGCCCAGAGGCCAAATCTAGTCTGCCCCTGGTCTTTGTAAATGCAGTATTATCGGAACACAACCATACGCATTTGCTCCGTGGTGTCTACGACCGCTCTTGTTCTAGACGGGCAGAGCTGAGCAGCCGCAGCAGAGATCACAGAGGCCATAAAGTCTACAATATTTACTGTCTGGCCCTTTACAAAAGAAGTTTGTTGACCCCCGTGTTAGACCCCTGCTTCTCAAAATGAGGTCACAGCCCGCAGTCAGCAATCACTGGGAGCTTGTCAGGCTTCCCTGAGTAAGAACCTGCTTTTTTGTCCCCATGGAGGCATTTTATTTTACATATATGTATTACATCTCTTGAAAAAGAATCATAAAGTTTTTCCCGCCTTTGTATTTGCTTCTTGCTCCTTTGTGGTCCATGATGCTAGCTGAAGTTGTCGTTATAATGAAACCAAACTGATGGGACAGGAGCAGATTATTCTGCCCTTTCTCTGGATCTTCAAGCTGCACGTCAAACCTGGGGCTGAACCCTCCACACCATGCAGTTCATCAGAACTTTCCCATCTTTGTGAACATCAACAATTTGGAATCCTTCAATGTAACCATGCTTCATTGTCACCGCTAGAAACTGTGCAATGACTTTGGAGCGCAGCCTAATAAGAGCCCAGTGTTCGCCTCTCTCGTTGGCGCTGTCGACACTGGAGAGCATCAGCCAGGATACTGTGGGCACAGTTTAGTGGCGTGGGAAGCAGGTGCAGAGAACCTGCTTTCACAGGGTCCCCAGGTGATTTGGAGGCACATTAAGGTTTGAGAAGCACTGGACTCAATTCCTCAATGGGGATGATCAATATTGTTGAGACTTTCATTTCATACAAGCCTCCGCCATCCTTTTTTAAAATCCTTACCCAAGGATATATATTTTTTATTATTGATTTTTAGAGTGACTGAGAGAGAGAGAGAGAGAGAGAGAGAGAGAGAGAGAGAGAGAGTGAGAGAGAGAGAGAAACCTCGACTGAGAAAGAAACATTGATTGGTTGTCTCTCGTTATACCAACGGGGGATTAAACCTGCAATTTTTTGTTGTACCAGGGACGATGCTCTAACCCGCTCAGCCACCCAGCCAGAGCCAAGCCCCTTTCCTGATGCAGTTTCCCAGGCACATTAGACTGGTGTGCCACTGTTCCTGGCTTTGAAGCAGAGATTTTTTCCTGGACTATGTCAGGGGACAGTATCATTACCATTAGCCAGAATCAGCACAGACAAAGGGATACTGGCTACATTGTGTCAGGTGCTTACTTATCCGTTTAGTTATTGCAAATATTTGTTGAGGGAATACTCTGTGCCAAGCATGGGGCTACAAATGGTGAGCAAATCGGCAGTCTCAGCTCTCATAGTGTTATGGATTCTTGCACATCATCTCATTTAATTCTCCCTATAACCTATGCAGTGGGTACTCTACCCCATGAGGAAACAGACTCAGAGAGGCTGAATGACTTGCTCAAAGTCATATGGCTGGTGAGCTGAAAATTGAACTTATTTCTACCACACCACAGTTTATCCTTTGTTTCCGTGCAGCACTGCCAGACACGATTCCAGGAGATTATAATCTAAATTAAGTCTACAGCCAGAGAGTCAGTATTTTATAGATAAGAAAGGGAGTATTCTTATCTCCCACTTCCCAGATACAGCCAAGATGGTGCTGCAGACTGGGCCAGGCTGGGAACTAGAGGAGCCGAGCTCCTGTCCTACGACCTTCTCTTCAGAAGCGACAGACCTGCCAGCTTAATCTGTGAGAGAGACAGATGATTCCGGTCCAATTACTCCTTCCAGACACTGGGAATGTGGGAGTCACCTGAGGTCCCAGGATAAGATGAGAAAAGCACTGCCCTGGAGAGAGAAAGGGTCAGGGGTAACGCTTCTTCCCCCACAGGACTCTCAGGATGAATCCCACTCCATGGGTCACCCTACCTTTCTGACCTTCCTCCTGCCTGTTCTGTACATCCCCTCAACTGACCACCCTCTTTCCTTGCCTTGATCCTTAGTCATTCCACTGTACCCTCTTAAGCTTCCATTCTGCAACCTGCTAATAAACCTCTCCTATATACCTATAACCTCTATTGGAGGAGAGAGATGGTGTGGGGACACCGAGGTGTGTGAGGTGGGGGACCAGGGCACAGTTGCTTGATGGAGAAAGGGATTGGGCTGGACTCCA